>PVKA01045171.1:0-15692 GCA_004027165.1 Ctenomys sociabilis
AGGTTCCAGATCCAGCCCTAGCCCAGGCCCAGGGAGTGTGTGAGAGAGTTTCTCCCCTCCCCTAGTCCTCTCGTCCCCTTCAGATGCAGCTCAGGCCTGGCATACAGGCTTAGGGTGAAACTCTGCAGCTGTAGTCTTTGCAGAGAGAGTAGGGGACAGAACCAGCCAGCTAGTCCAGGAGCAGAACATCTTGCCAGAGGGGCACAGCAGCTTCACTCCCAAGGGCTGCAGCAGGAAGGAGCTGAGCACAGCAGCCAGACACAAGTCAGGCACAACTGGATGAATTCAAACTTTCTAGATCTACACCTGAATTGCAGTAGAAGCTAAGATTATAACTACAACAAAGCTCTACAAAAGTCAGAAGACAGTGCTATACAAAATGACAATGAAAAGGTGCAAAATGCAATCTCAGACTCCAAGCCCTCCCATAACAAGTGCAGAGGACACCAGTACAGAACAAATTGGGAATCACACAGCTGAAATCAATGAATGAATAGCATCTGAAATAAAGAAATACCTGCAGAAAGGTATACAGGAACTCAAATTGGAAATAAAAAAGAAATCTCTGAATTAATAACATCCTAAGTAAAGGATCATATGCAGAAACATATGGAGGAAACCAAATGCCCATCCAGAATAAATGCAGAGGACACTTGCTCAGCTGAAATACAAGAATTAATAGTGTCAGAAGTAAATAAGCAACAGCAGAAAGGTATAGAGAAACTCAAGAGAAGAACTAATGTCAAATAAAAACAGAAAACTAAATTCATACCATCTGAAGTAAAGAATCAAATACAGAAACATATGGAGGAAACCCAACCTGAAAAAAACTGAAGTAAAAGAATTAGTAACTGCTTCTAAAGAAGACATAGATTTAAAAAAAAAATAGAGGTTAGAAAAATGATGGATTCCTTGAATGAGTAATACAGGAAAGAAATAGATCTCATGAAGCAGAGTCAAAGAAAGACAAACTTAAAATCTCAATCACAAGCTTGAAAAACCATTTGAGTGAAAGTGAAGACAGAGTTTCAGATCTTGAAGACTCTGGTGCAGCTAGTGAAAAGTTAAAAGATCTCCTAAAAACAACTAGGATGGGGCCTGGGGAGATGGCTCAGCAGAATAAGTGCTTCCCTGGCAAACACAAGCGCTTGAGTTCAATCCCCTATTCTGCCAAAACAAATAAACCAAAAACAACAACAGCTAGGATGAGGGAAGAATAATTCATCACTTGCAAGACAATGCAAAGATGAACAATGTGAGACTAATAGCCATCAATGAGAAAGAAGGTGTCAATACAAATGACATTAAAAAAATAAGGGCAAAACTAATAGCAGAAAACTTCCCAAATGTGCGGAAACAATCTGACATTCAGGTAACTGAAGCATACAGAAGTAGCAGAACTGAAGAAGAGCTTGAAACGAATGGACTTCGTGGACATATACAGATTATTCTACACAAACACAGTTGAATATGCAATTTTTTCAGCTGCACATGGGTCATTTTCTAAAACGCACCACATACTAGTCCATAGCCCATGCTTAAGTATATGCAAGAAAACAGAAATTATCCCAACATATTATCTGACCACAGTGCAATGAAATTGAAAATAAAAGACAAAAGAAACTTGAAAAAAATACCTAAATACGTAGAAATTAAACAACACCCTACTCAGTGATCAATGGGTCACAGATAAAATTAAACAAGAAATTCAACAATAGCTACAATTCAATGAAAACTCAAGCACAACTTATCAGAATTTATGGGATGTGATGAAAGCAGTTCTCAGAGGGAAAATCATAGCTATGAACTCACATGTTAGGAAAACCAAATGGGAACAAATAAACACCCTAATGTTGCACCTCTAACAACTAGAAAAGGAAGAACAAACCAAACCCAGAGACCAAAGATGGGAAGAAATCATAAAAATTAGAGCAGAAATGAACTCAACTGAGATGAAGAAAACAGTTCAAAGAATTAACGAATCAAGAAGCTGGTTCTTTGAAAGATTGAATAATTTTTTTTCTTTCCTCTCTTTGATAAGGTCAAAAGAGAAAAGAACAAATTAAAATACAAGCAATAAGGAATGAAAAGGGTGAATCACCACAGACCCAGTGGAAATTCAGAAGATTATTAATAGCTACTTTGAGAATCTTTAATTTCACAGAATAGAAGACACAGATAAAATGGACAGATTTCTAGAAAGGTACAAATAACCAAAACTGAATTAACAAGATATAACCACTCTCAGTAGCCTAATAACAGCCTGTGAAATACAAGATGTAATAAAAAGCCTACCAGCAAAAAAGTCCAGATCCTGATGGATTCACAGCTGAATTCTACAAGAAATTTATGGAAGATAAATTCCTTATACTCCTGAAACTCTTCAATGAAATTGAAAAGGAAGCAATTATCCCAAAATCATTCCTGGAGGCCAGTATTATACTGATACCAAAACCAGGCCAATCTCCCTCATGAACAAAATGCAAAATCCTCAATAAAATCCTAGCAAATAGAATACAGCAAATCATCTAGAAGATCATACACCATTACTAGGTAGGATTCATCCCAGGGATGCAAGGATGGTTCAATATTTGCAAATCTATAAATGTAATACAGTATATCAATAGAGTGAAAAATGAAAACCACATAATCACCTCAATTGATGCAGAAAACAAAGTCCAACACTCATTTATGTTCAAAGTCCTACAGAAAACTGGAATAGAAGGGCTCTTCTTCAATCTGATAAAAGCCATTTATGAAAAACCAACAGCTAACATAATTCTAAATGGGGAAAAACTGAAATCTTTTCCTCTTAGATCTGGTACAAGACAATCACATGTCCTGTTCGATATAGTTCTGGAATCATTAGCTATAGCCACTAGACAAGAGAGAGAAATAAAAGGAATAAGAGTAGGTAAAGAAGAAGTTAAATTATCACTATTCACAGATGACATGATACTTTACTTGTAAGATTCAAAAAACTCCACCAAGAAGCTACTAGAATTGATACACAAATTCAGCAGCATAGCAGGATACAAAGTCAATAGCATTTCTCTACACAGATAACAAACACACTGGGAGGGAAATTAGAGAAACAATGCCTTTTACAATACCAAGGAAGATGAAATACTTTTATATTAATCTAACTAAAGAAGTCAAAGATCTTTTCAAGGAAAACTACAGCCCTCTTAAAAAAAGACATCATAGAGGATTTCAGAAAATGGAAAGATATTCCCTGCTCCTGGATAGGAAGAACTAACATTGTTAAAATGGCCATACTTCCAAAAATGCTGTACAAATTTAATACAATCCCTATCAAACTACCATGAACATACCTCCCAGATCTAGAGAAATCATGCCTAATATTTCCACAAAAGACCTAGAATTGCAAAGGTAATCTTGGCCAATAAAGACAAAGCAGGAGGTATTACAATGCCTGACTTGAAATTATACTACAAGCCTACTGTGATAAAATCAACATGGTACTGGCAATGAAATAGACCTGAGGATCAGTGGGATAGACTAGAAGACAGAGAAGCCTCTACTAACACCCTGAGTCACCTTATCTTAGACAAAGGGGCCAAACATACTCACTGGAAGAAAGATAGCCTTTTTATTTATTTTTATTTATTATTTATTTATTTATTTTTTTGAGGAACCGGGGATTGAACTCAGGCCCTTGCACTTGCCAGGGAAGTGCTTATTCCTCTGAGCCATCTCCCTAGCCCCCTAGATAGCCTTTTTAAAAAAAATGGTGCTGAAAAAACTGGCTCTCTCTGCATGTCAAACACTAAAACATGACCCAGATCTATCACAGTGCACTAAGATAAAGGAAAAATAGATTAAAGACGTAAACATTAAATCAGAAACACTAAATCTCCTAGAACAGAAAGTAGCAGTAACTCTTGAAGACGTAGAGGTAGGCAAAGAGTTCATGAACAAACATAAAATCACAAGGGTAACACTTGAAAGAATTAACGACTGGGGTCTCCTCTTATTGAGAAGTTTTTGCACATCAAAAGAAATTACCAACAAAGTGAAAAGACATCTTTGTTGTTTCCAAGATTTTGCTATCACAAATTGTGCTGCTATGAACATAGGTATCTCTATGATAAGTTGTTTTCAGTTCCTCCGGGAAAATTCCCAGTAGGAGGATAGCTGGCTTGAATGGGATTTCCAGTCCTAGTTTCTTAAGGAGTCTCCACACTGATTTCCATAATGGTTGCACCAGTCTACATCCCACCAGCAGTGGAGAAGCATTCCCCTTTTCCCACAATATCTCCAATATTTGTTGTTGGTTGATTTCTTTATGATAGCCATTCTTTCTGGAGTGAGATGGTATCTCAGTGCTGTTTTAATTTGCATTTCATGGATGACTAGCGATGTGGAGCATTTTTCATACATTTATTCGCTTCTTTAATTTCATCCTCTGAGGAGTGTGTGTTCATCTCGGATGCAAGGAGAAACTCTGAGAAACATGACAGAGGCAAGGCCATCCACTTATACACACGAGATGGGTAAGACAATGATCCTGAGAAACATCGGGAGATTTTTGAAACTAACAGTTAAGTGGTAGGATTCTCACCCCAACTAACTATATATGCTGATACCTGTGAACCAAGGAACCACACTGAATTTAACAATGTGTAATAGAAGGATCACACTCAAAGGCCTGCCATTCTGGTCTTCTAAATATGTACTTCTTGTCATGACATAACAGCTATTACTACACTGCCATTTTTTAAAGGGTAGTAAATGAAAAGTAAGACAAAAATGTCACAAGACAGTCATGCTACAATGCTATGCCATATGTGGATGGATTTCTAAATATCTATGTAAATATATGTAAGTGGTCATTCCTATTTTTAAAATTTTTTCTTCTTCATATTCTGTATGGACTTAGAGTTTAGTATCTCAACACTTGATGGAAAATACATGTTCCATGTTATGCCTGTGATATCTGATATTTAGACTAATAGTGTGGGTAAACTGAACTGCATATGTTGCAGGGTAATAATAAACTTCTCTTCTGGATGGCTAACAACCTAAGTTTGCAGGTCAAAAATTGGAGAAAAAGAATGGCTTCAAGGTCATCCAACATTTTGGCCCTAGCTTTTCAAGGGCAGTGAATGAATACTCAGGGCATAGGAGAACCTGTACTGCAACATCATGTAGCTCAGTAGTGCCCCAAATTTTCTGATCAAGGAGATTATGAGGCCAGAGACAAATGTGATTGATGATGTAGAGTGTGCCTAAGGAGAGTCACATGGAGAGAAAACTTTCTCTCAGGCTTCCACAAATAGAAAATGTGGACCATTTTTCATATATTTATTTCAAATGTAGACTGGTGCAAATTGGTCAAGCAATGGCCATGACTCATCCACAAGGCTGACACTGACAAGGGATCTACAAAGAGCGGTACAGGGTTACAGGATAAACCCTGAGGGTACCTGACTGACTTATCTGATACAAAAGTTACATTTTTTGTAATATAGGTCTTACTTTAACTTGGTCTTAACCATCTAGCAGAAAAGTATAAAAATGGCAGTATATAAAGTAAAGTTATATTAATATAAAAAAATTCAATGGGGATAGATCTTTTTTTTCTTTCAGTCCTTTAATTAGTTTAGTTTCTTACACACTTGGTCCTTTTTTCTTTCTTCTTTTTTTCTAATGTGGAATAAGATGCTATTTAATTTTGTTCTTCCATAACTAATATTTTTATGTATGTGTTGCCCATTTTTTTCTTTATCATAAGTTTTGGACAGGGCTGGCAAGATAGCTCAGCGGTCTAAAGCGCCTCTCAGGGATCGCGGTTCGATCCCCAGCACCACACGCCATGCCAGCCCCTCCCTTTAGGGCGGCCTGAGCTGACCCCCCCACCCCCGCAAAAAAAGAGTCCGTGATCTGTAGCGAGACACTGTAATAAATAAATGAATTAAAAAAAATAAGTTTTGGACAGTTTCATTTTTGTGTATTTTGGTGGTTCATTTTTCTTAGAAATGTGGTAAGTTGAACTAAATTCAGAAATTTTAAATCTTTAAAAAAAAGTGAAAAGACAACCCACAAATTTCGAAAAAATATTGACAAATAAGTATTTATCTAGAATTTATAAAGAACTAAAACACATTAGGGCCCCAAAATTTAAAGACCCAGTCCGTAAGTGGGCATTGAGATGAACACACACTTCTCAGACGATGAAATTAAAGAAGCAAATAAATATGTGAAAAAATGCTCCACATCACTAGCCATCTGTGAAATGCAAATTAAAACAACACTGAGATATCATCTCACTCCAGAAAGAATGGCTATCATAAGGAAAGCAACCCACAATAGATGTTGGAGAGGTGGGGGGAAAAGGGAACCCTTCTCCACTGCTGGTGGAATGTAGACTGGCGCAACCATTATGGAATTCAGTGTGGAGACTCCTTAAAAATCTAGGACTAGAAATCCCATTCAAGCCAGCTATCCCCCTACTTGGAATTTTCCCAGAGGATCTGAAAGCATCATATCATAGTGATAAATATGTATCTATGTTTATAGCAGGATAATTTGTGATAGCAAAATCTTAGAAACCACCAAGATGCCTGTCACACAAGGAATGGTTGAAAAAGATGTGATATTTCTATACAATGGAATATTACTCGGCTATAAAGAATGATAAATTTGAAACATTTACATTGAAGTGGATGTCACTTGAACATATACTCATAAGTAAAATAAACCAGACACATTTGTAAATATTGTATACTCTCCCTAGGATAAGAAGTCAAAAGAAGAACTACAAATAGAAAGGTATAACACAATTAAAAGTAAAAAAAGAACTTGAAAACTAAACAATGAAGAGAGAGCAAGAAGAAGAGCTAAGAAACACGACAGAGGCAAAGCCACAGTTATATGTACAAGATGGGTAATGCAATGTTGAGAATCTTCAGAAGATTTTCAAAACTAGCAGTTAATTTGGCAGAATTCTCACCCAGACTAACTATATATGATGATACCTGTGAACTAAGCAACTTCACTGAAGATGACAGTTTGTAATAGTAGGTTCATGCTTGGAGTGCCTGTATTTCTGGTCTTCTGAATACGTGATGCTTGTCATGACACACTGATTGTTGCTGTGCTGTCTCTCTGGTAGATTTTTTTTTAAAGGACGGGGGTGGTAAATGAAGGCAGGCTACAGAGAAAGGAATGTTGGGGGACTGTCCTGTTACAATGCTGTATATAGTAAGATTTCTAAACTTACGTGTAAACATATAGAATTGTTTATTCCTATTTTAAAAATATATTTTAACTTTCTAAATTATTTTACGATATATTTTGCAGGGACTTAAAGTTAAACATATCAATACTTGATGAAAAATACTTTTTCCACATTAAGCCTAAAATGCTTGATATTCAAGACATAGTGAGGTTAAGCTCAACAGCCTAGGTTGTATGGTAATAACAATAAGTTTCTCTTCTGGAGTGTTAATATCCTAAGTTTTCAGACCAAAAATTAGAGAAAAAGAAGGGCTACAAGGATATCCTACATTTTGGCCCTAGCCTTTCAAGGTCAATTAAGACTCAGAACATAGGAGAACCTGTAGTGTAACATCATGCAACTCAGTTATGTCCCAAATTTCCTGATCAAAGAGATTATGAGGCCAAAGAGGAAAGTGATCAATGATGTGGAGTGTGCCTAAGGAGAGTCACATGGAAAGAAAACATTCTCTCAGGCTTTCACAGAGAGCAAATTGGTCAAGCAATGGCCATGACTCATCCACATGGATGACATAGACAAGGATCTACAAACTACAGTACAGTGTCTCAGGATAAAGCCTGAGGGGATTTGACTGATATTAATCAGATACAAAAGCTACAATTTTTGTTACATAAGCTACAATTCTTGTTACATAGGTCTTGCTTTATTTTGATCTTAAACATCCAGTAGAAAAGTATAAAAACAATGTATAAGAAGTAAGGCCATACTATTATGCTGAACTGTAAAAGACTCAAGTCAAGAATTTCTGACATTGCCAGATATCTGGAAAACCCAATTATGGACTACTGGACTGTTTTGGTATATTTGCTCAATTCACACACCTATAATATTTAAATGACAAAACTAAACAAAAAAAAGGGATACAACTAAATGACCATTTTGTATCTGTAGATTCAAAATAGTTAAGATATACACCTATATTCTCTTAATTCAATAAATAGAAGGATCTGTTCTAATAATGTTTGTAAATAGAATATCATGTCTGCATCTTGTACAACAAATAACCACTAAGAAAATAATATGCAATGTATTAATTATTGCAACTGTCTTACTAATTTGATTTGAAACTGTCTCATTGCTATTTGTTTTTCAATACAATTATGGAAAAAAGAAAAGAAAAAATAATATAGAGCAATTCTCATATTTTTCGTCGACATTAATTTTTCACTGCTGACAAGTGTTCCTACAGGGTTGTACCCAATGTTCTTTCTGTCTTGATTTCGCTAGTATCTAGAAAAATGCTTTGGACATAGTATTTAATAAGCGTGTATTAATAAATGATAAGCATGAACTTTCTGAAAGTGAAAGTATAACAGTACTTCCTTAGATTTTTTGTAATGTCTTCCCATACTAATTCTTTAAAATTTCTAATCTCAACATATCCTTGAAAAATGCATAAAATATATCTAGTTTTTAGTTTTTTCATGTACGGACTTACATGAAACCTTATTTGCTTCATTAACACTACACACAGCAAACAAATGTGCTAAGTCCTGCAGGGCCTTGACAATTTCAAGAAACATCCCCAAGCCAAACACCATTTTCATAGCACTGCTCACCAAAACTAATAAAGAAACATCACTGAAGTCCAAGATTCTGGTGGAACCGTGCCAGATTGGCGCTGGGTGTCAAAATGGAAAACTGAAGGAGATTTAGATATTGAACGCAACTTTGTAGTCTCTTTATAAAAGGGAAATAATGGTTACCGTACATAAGTACAGTGTACTGAATTTTGCAGATATTAAAATTTAATGCTTAATCTCCCTTTATAGCTAAGGAACCACTGAAGGAATTAATATTTCTAATACACCTAAAGTTGCTTTGATTAAAGATGTTCAAAAATACAACAATACAAAACTACAACCTCTAGTAAGATGATAGCAGAATTGTCTTTAATATGAGGGGCATTAAACAAGTAAGAATGAAAAGATAGTATAATGTGATTTTTATGGGGAGATATTTTTTATAAGTCCCTTAGCAAAAATCTATTGCTGGAAATTAGTTTAATTTTTTTCTAAACATACAGCAACCACTCCCTCACACTGAACAGTGAGTTCCTCAATCAGCAAATATTCGTATAAGGCACAGCTACACTTGGTGTGTCAACAGTACAGCCGAACATATGAACACGGGGGTGAGTCAAATAGTCATTAATTGTCATTATTGTACCCTTGAACATATTTTTGCTTGGAGAAGAGATAATTACAGATCAATATGATAGTACACATGACAGAAACAGCATAAAGAAGGCTTACTTCTCTCTCTCTCTTTTTTTTTTTTTTTTTTTTTTTTTTTTGGTACTGGGAAGCTAACTCAGGACCTTTTGCTTGCCAGGCAGGAACTGTGCTGCTGAGCTATATCCCCTGCCCCAAGGCAGACATTCATAAGATCAACTCCGACCTAGAAACTAGACTCTGATATAAAGAGTCCTACGTTGTAGCTTTGCTTAATTTTAATGATACATTTAAAGTTACACTTTAATAAATTCATGTGACTATGATCATAGAATTTACTACTTAGAAGTTAGCTATTTTGATTTGTTTTGAAAATTTGCCTTTATGGTTCTGCTGAAGCCTGAGACCCTGGATATGAGCACAATGCTGAGATCAGAGGTAATATTCTCAAAAGAAAAAAGTGAAGCCAATTTATAAGTAGAGATAAAAAGTTATTACAGCCTAAGCCTTTCTCATGTCAATTTCTTAAATGTGAAAAAATATCCAATGAACCCATTAAATACATTTTGACAGACTAACAGCGGGAGGCTTGTTGGCCTTTCACCTCTTATTGATTTCCCTTTCAGTCCTCTTGCTTGGTGATTTCCACTTTCCCTGCATATGTTTTGTCTTCTGGTTCACTCTCCACATGCCACTCCTGCAGCCGCTTGCAGTGGAGACTCACAGAGCCCTGAGCTGCACTGACACTTGGGGGTACCTTGAAAACATACTCCATCCACTCCCTCAAGCTGAACAGTGAGCTCCTCAATCAGCAAATATTCCTACAAATCACAGTCATCTCCGGGGCCTCGGCCATGCAGCTGAACATATAAACGCTGGGGTGAGTCAAAGGGTCATTAGTTGTCGTTTATTCATATACTCATCCGTTTCACCACCCTTGGTTAGAGGATCACTCTGGGCATGATGCCAAATGGTGACCCAAGAAAGAAAGAAAACATAGAACAGGCCTTTTATATCAAAGATCCAGGGTAAAAATGTCATGGTAAGACACAAGCAGTTGGGGTGATGTTTATTGATGCCAGGGAATAGAAGGTGAACAGGAAACCTATACCAATCCAACCCTGATAAAGACCAAAAGAAACTAGGAGTGTTTGGAGTTGTTCCAATGTATCATGTCATTGTTCAGCAAGGAATAGTCAAAAAAACAGCAGCAAGTGTTGCTAAGCAGTGACAGACTCAACAGTGCTAAAATCCAAAGCTTTGGGGAAGACTAGAGAGGGCAGGTTTTGTAGGGCTCTCATACAAGTTGTACACATGCTTAGAAATGACCTAACATCTGTAATCTGAAATAAAGACAAAATATTCAACAGATCTTTAGTCAAAATCAAATATTTTATGGAACTGACCGTACCATTTTGCACCCTAGTTAGTTTTTTGTATTGTATTTGCAGTTCTGGGCATTTGCAGTTCTCCAATGTGTGTCTGTCTTTTTCTTTTTCTTTCTTTTTATATTTTAGGAAAGGGTCTACAGGCTGTTCAGTGTCTCACTATTAGACTGGACTCATAGTGATTCTCCGGTTTACAGCTTCCTAAAAGCTGGGATTACAGGTGCGTGCCATCAAGCCCAGTATCAATCACTGTCTCAGTGTGCACTGGGAGTGGGGCCGGCACAAGAGGCCGGGGAATCGAACCCCCTGCCCCTTGAGCTATTTGGCCAGCCCTTGGGTCTGTCTTCTAGTGTCTTCTGAGTACTGGTTTCAAAATGGGGCTCACTGATCTCCTCAAAATAAAATCAAAATCATTCCACGTAGTACTAATGAATATCGCAAGTTTGCTCGAAGATTTCTTAAAAAGGAAGCGCATGTTTGCATCAGAAAGACAATGATTTGGAATCCAAGGCTTTATGTTCTCTCGGACTCTCTCCTTGGCTGCTGTCACTGGGCCTTCTCTCTTCCTGTTTCTCTTATGCCATGCCCATGGCTTCCGTATGTCGCTCTGGCTCTCAAGCCTTCTCCTCATTCCTCCACATTATCTCCGTCTTCATTTTATGCAGACTGCCTCAGCTCTGATTCGACTCCAGGCTCTCCTGCCAACTGGCTTCGCTGCTTCCAAATAAAGAGCTCCTCACTGACCAGAGTCCACCTAACTTCCAATGCAGTAGGAGATTGTATGTTAAGGAAAATGTCTTCACCCAAATACTTTCCTGTTGCATAAAGTTTATAATCATGGAGAGAGAAATAATTTACCATTAATGCAGATAAAAATGAAAGAGCAGATATTTCTTAAATTCTTTTTCTTAAAAATAAGTGCATGTTATTAATACAGAGTGGTGAAGTAGTTTTTGGAATTTGGTATATACATTTAACATATCTGTTAATTTCCAATACAGTTACCCTCTTTCTCTTTTCAGCCCCTTTTCCCTGACTTTCTTATGACTTCTTCCTTGGTTTCTAGTTATCTCTCTTTCAATTAATTAATTAATTATAGGTTTCTTCTATAAGAAAAACCATGGGATATATAACTTTCCAAATGCATTAGTGTGTTCTTAATCCATTCCTCAACATTTCTTTGACAAATAACCCCAAAGTGTCCCTTTGCTTGTGAAGTTTCACTGATCCAACTGTGAACTGAATTGCATGTCTTTCTCAAATTCATATTAGGCTCTAACACTCAACATGACTGTATCTGGATACCCAGCCTATAAAGAAGTGATCAAGATTAAATGAAGTCATAAAATGAAGCCCTAAACTAAATCTTGTAAAGATTAAACTCTTTAAAGAGGCACAAACCTTTCTGCATGTTGGAGGACAGTGCCGTAAAGGCCCGACCAGAGTCCGGTGGGAGGGAACCTTGCTCATGTCTTTCTAGCCTTGAGAATTTTGAAAAAAATAAAAACTTTGCTTGTTATGCTGCCCAGTCTGGAAGTACAAGGAGCTATCCTATGGCTGTGCAGGCTGACTTATGCAGTCCTGTGCTCCCTGGCCTTTGCATGAACATTTAGCAGTTGATTTAGCTTCCTTGAAGATATTGATGACTTGAAGTAGCATTGGCTCCTTCACCTTCCTCCTATGCTACCTAGAAATATCTCTACTTCCACTCTCTCCTTCCCCTGTCTCAATGGAAGCATTAGTGCTGTTCCTGCTCTATTCTATCCCCCACTTTGCATTGAGATCTGGCCCTTTCACCTTACAGCTGCTCTCACTCCCTCCTGAAAGCTTTTCCATGGCTCCCCACTGTACCCTAAGGAAAACACAAGCTCTGTATGTACTGTGGACTACAGAGCATCTACCCAGGCCCCTGAACATTGATCTAACCTCATTTTTCCCCATGATAAGACACTGGAATTACTATGGAAAATAGTCACTGTGATAATCAGTATTGTAGTCACTACTAATAAGTTCACTTGGGAGGTCACTTGCTAAGCTCATGTCCACTCACCAAGCTCATGATGCACTTGCAATTCCTCCTATTCAGAGCGCTCTTTCCCAGCACACCTACGGACAGCTGGCTGTTTCCATTTAAATTGCAGCTCAAATATCAGCCCTCAGAGAGTTCTCTGAATGTCAATTATAAAATCCTTCTGCAACAACAAAAACTGGAAAACGAAACCTCCCGTTCTCATCCTATCACTCTGAAATTTCCTTCTTGGCCATGCCTCCGTGTTTATTAGATGGCCATATCCAATAAACAACCAAGAATCTCTGAGAATAGAGATCATGCTGTTATTCTGCTTCTGTGCATCAGTTTGAAGGCAATGCCAGTGTCACTTCTAAACCGAGCCCACCAGGCCTGGTTGATAAGCCCCATGATTACTTTTCCTCATAAACGCGTGCTCATTTGTTTCCTATCCTGAAAGCAAAAGCTCCCATCCAACCACACATTTTCCCTTATTTGCCTACCTGCCTCTTTCCTTCCCTTCAGAGCCAAACTCCATTAAAGGAGTCATGAAATCTCTATCCCTGCTCCTTAATCCCCTTTTACTCTACTCCACTGTAATTTGCTGTTGACTCCCCATACTGCTTGTGGTTATGACTTGTGGCTATGAGACTGTCGCTTCCACTAGACACTATTCTGTCCTCTCATCTTACTTGACCATCTGGCTATTCACTTGATGGATTGATTGTCCTCTTTCCTGCAACTCTCTCCTTCTCTCCTCAAACATATTCCCCCAATATTTCTTTTTTTATAACTTACCTTTATTGACTCCCTTTTGCACATGTATTTCCACCATGTGCTTTAGAGCATGCAGTTCAGGTGTCTCTGTAGGGCTCCTAGGAAACGCACACACAGGGAGAAAGAGTTGCCAATAATGAACTGGGTGAAGGGGACTGGGAAGGAGTGTGGAGTGTGCCTTCTCCCTTCCACAAAACATTATGAATATCATGCTAAGTGAAATGAAGTCAGTCACAGAGAGCTAAAAATCACATGCATTCTCTTACATAAGACATCCATAGACAGGCAGACAGAGATAGGAAACTATAAAATAATCTTGTGGTGATACAAAGGGGGATTAAACAGAGGTGGATAAGAAGAGCAAAACAACCTGTACTATGTGAAGGTTTCAATGCACCATCACAACCCTCACTATTCTGTACTATTCATATGCAGCAATTTACAAAACTCTGTGCTAACTAAATTCTGTCTCTGTGGGGTAAGTGGGAAGCAGTGTACTAAGTGTGTTCCTTGAGGCTCAATCTTGAGTTTCTTCTTACCATGAGTCTAATCTGGCAGCACCTCCACACCTAGAACCCTGGGCCCCACTAGGGCCTGCCTGACTGCTTCACCAGATCTGTAAGCACAGATTAACACAGGAACGTGTGCTCAGACAGCCTGAGTTTAAGGTCTTTCTCAGCCATACACCAGCTCTGGGACCTTGGGAGAATAGCTTCGTTGGTTGAGTCTCCAATTCTGTGTGCATAAAATGAGGATGACAATTATTTTTGTGTCCTTTTTTTAATTTTTAATTTTTATTTTATTGAAATACAAATATATAAATAAATGAGACAGTTTTAAGATACCTTGACAAGATGGATTTGATAAATTAATACATTGCAAACTGTTTTCATAATGTTTTGGTATCACGGAAGGTGCACACATGATATTATACTTACAGACATTATTATACCGTATGTCTCTTATCAGTAAATTAAGAGCGTGTAGCTGTTTGCGTATCTTATTTTTTATACCTGAATTACATCAATGATTCAATAATTAATATTTTCTACCTTGTTATTTTCCTAGTGGTTGTCCATAGTACTAGAAGCTGACATAATATCCTGTCCAACCACCATTAGTGCAAATCTTGCCTCTCATAGAATTATGTAGAAGAACAGTGTTATCTATCCCAACTGTACTGTCTATACACACACCTGATGATTCTTCCTTTCTATACCCCTTCTTTTGTCTACACCTGTCAGAGATGGGCACTCCATTATCATTCAACTAATTTAGGTGCCTGGACTCGATGACACAATCCAACACAGTCCAGCATTCCACAATAATAGTGAGTTATCTGAAGAAGTTGTCAACCATAGCCATTTACAGCTCAACTTATTATTATGGCCCTGTGGTATATACCTCATTTTTATACTTTTCTGCTGGATGGTTAAGACCTAGACAGAGCAAGACCTATATACCAACATATGTACTTTTTGTTTCTTATGAGGTCAGTGAAGTCCCCTCAGGGTTTGTCTTGTAGTCCTGTACCTTATTCTGTAGATCCTTTGTCTGTGTCATCCATGTGGATGAGTCACGGCCAATGCTTGACCAGTTTGCTCTCTGTGAGAACCTGAGAGAAAGTTTTCTCTCCATGTGACTCTCCCCAGGCACACTATAGAACTTCCATCTCTTTCCTCTGTGGCTCCATAATCTCCTTGCTCAGAAAATTTGGAGCTCAACTGAGTTTCATGATGTTGCAGTACAGGTTCTCCTATGTCCTGAGTCTTTGCTGACCTTGAAAGGCTAGGGCCAAAATGTTGTCTGGCCTTGTGGTTCTTCTATTTCTCCAATTTTGATCCATGAACTTGGGTTGTTAACCATCCAGAAGAAAAGCTGATTAGTATTCTGCAGCATATGCCATTCACTTTGCATTATCTGACTCAATTGTTTTTAGTTGCTGTTGTACGTTTCCATTTGTATTTCTTCTTTTTGCTTCTTATAATAGGGAGACTATATGATATTTACACATGTGTGTCTGGTTTATTTTTTTGTGTTTTTTTTTTTTTTTTTTTTTTTTTTTTTTTTTTTTTTTTTTT
>PVKA01045172.1:0-15708 GCA_004027165.1 Ctenomys sociabilis
TATTTATGAGTGTTACTTCTTGCTCTTGAATTTTTCCCCTGACCAATATATAGTGGCCTTCTTTGTGTCGTTTGATCATTCTTGGTTTGAAGTTGAGACTGTCTGAGAACAGAATTGCTACTCCTGCTTTTTTCTGAGGTGCTGGGGCATGTAGTATTGTTTTCCATCCTTTGACTTTGAGCCTATGAATGTCCTTTTGGGTTAAGTGTGTTTCTTGTATATAGCATATTGGTGGATTTTGTTTCCTAATCCACTGTGCCAGTCTATTTCTCTTAACTGGAGAATTGAGTCAGTTTACATTTATGGTTATAATTGAAATTTGCTGACTTATGTTTGTCATGAAATTTACCTGGTATTGTTTACTCCTTTGTAACTTGTGTTTAATTTTCTGTCCTGTTTAGTGGGTTTCTTCCATTCTCTTGCATGTAGTTCTGGTCATTTTGGTCTCTCTCTAGAATATCTTTCAGCAGCCTGTGAAGGGATGGCTTTGTCATCATGAAATTCTTTAGTTGCTCTTTGTCATGGAAGTATTTCACTTCTGCATCAAACTTGAAAGAGAGTTTTGCAGGGTATAGTAGTCTGGGCTGCAATTTGTTTTCGTGTAGGACTTGAAGAACTCTGCTCCATGCTCTCCTTGCCTTCATTGTTTGTGTAGAGAAGTCAGCTGTAATTCTGATAGGTTTTCCTTTGAATGTGAGCTCCTTCTTCTCTCTAGCAGCTTTCAGTATATTATTTTTGTGTTGGATTTCTGCGATCTTAACTGTTATATGTCTCGGTGGGTTTCTACTTGGGTTGAAGTTATTTGGTGTTCTGTATGCTTCGGTGACCTTAATGTTGGATTGTTTCCTCATATTTTGGAGGTTTTCTGCCATTATTTCTCCCCAAATTCTTTTTATGTCATTTGTATTGACTCCTTCATTCTCCTTGATACCAATTATTCTCACATTGTTCATTCTGGCGTCATCCTGCAGGTGATGGATTATTTTTTCCTGCATTCTTGTTGTTTTTAAGAGATCCTTTCTCACCTTTTCACTAGCTGCTCCGGCATCTTCAAGATCTGATACTCTGTCTTTTCTTTCATTCAGACGTTTTTGTAGACTCGTGATTGCTATTTTTAGTTCTTCTATATCTCTTTGACTGTGTTTCTTGCGTTCTATTTCTTTTCTGTATTGCTCATTCAAGGAATCCATCATATTTCTGATCTCCTCAATTTTTTTATCCATGTCTTCTTTAGAGGTAATTATTAATTCTTTTTCTGCTGTGTTTCTTCCAATTTGGATTTCGTCTGTATATTTCAGAACTTGTTTTGGTATTTCAGATCCTATGACTTCAAAAAGTTCTTTTTTGATTTCAGAACTTATTTCTGCTTTGAGTTCCTCATGATCTTTCTGCTGTTGTTTCTTTGATTCAGATGCTGTTAATTCATACATATCCATTGGAATAGTGCTCTCTGCACTTGTTCTGGGTGAGCATCATTTTGGCACCCAATGTTTCTGGAATTCATTCTTTATTTCAGATTCTATGTATTCAAATATTTCTTTTTTAATTGAGGGAATTACTTCTCGTTTTATTTCCTCTTTAGCTTTCTGCTGTTGTTCCTTTGCTGCTGTATCTGTTTGTTCATTCGTTGCAGCTGAGCTAGTGTCCTCTGCCCTTCGTGATGGACTCGAGGTCTGGGATTGCATTTTTCCCCTTCTCTTTGTCATTTTGTATAGCACTGATCTTTGACCTTTGGTGTAGAGCTTTGTTCCAGCTATAACCTTAGCCTGTTATGAGATTCAGGTGCCAGTCTATTAAGTTTGAGATTTTCCAAGTATGCCTATCCTGGGTCTAGCTGTTGTGTTCAGTTCCTTTTTTGCTCCACCTCCTTTGGTTCCCCTCTGTTGGTTCCCAGGGTCAGCCCTCCTGTGTCAGGCAGGTCATTCCCCAGGTGGGTGGACCTGGGCTTTGGTGGGTCTTCTGGGCTCACAAAAGGATAGAGGATAATCTTATTCACTTAGTAGGCTGTACTGAGCTGGCCAGCTTGTACTGGGTCTGGGTCAACAGGCCGTAGTCCGAGCAGGCTGGTAAAGGTCCCTCTGGTGTAGTGGGCCTGGAGCCCTCACTCACAGGCCAGGCTGTGCTAGGTTTCGGTCCATAGCGTGGGACCATGGATTGTTGAGAAATGTCCCTCCAGTGTGTTAGGCTTGTAGTTCTCACTCCAAGCCATCCTTCACTGGTTCTGGGGCTTTTGGGTGGGACTGGTAATCACCTGGAAATGTTTTTCGGCACAGTGTGTCTGGAGCTGTTGCCGGGCCACGGGGGGTGGCGGGCAGGTAATCCCTGGGAAATGTATCTCAGGCACAACGGGCCTGGAGTTCTACACTCACTGACCTTTGATGCCCAGAGAATCGGGGAAATTCCCACTCAATCAGTGGGCTTTAGGTCGGGGGATCCAGGGAGGTGTTTCTGAGTGGGTCCTGAGGTTTCAGGCCAGTCACTGGCTTGGAGGAGTTGGGGACAGGGATCTGTGTAGTGCGCATGGGAAGAAGCCAAAGGCTCTCCCTCAGACTCACCACACTCTCACTAATCTGGGAAGCCTGGAGAGTCCTGTAAATTCGCTCTCGCTGGGAGAGCTTGGCGCGGGATCCAGGAGTCCGCTGGAGTCAGCGACTGTCTCAGGCCGGTCTCTGGCTGTGCGGGCGTGGGTGCGATGGAGGAAGATGGCAGACTCGGCCCCGCTGTCTCTGGCAGGTCTCTGGCTGTGAGTGCTCAGGCGGAATGGAGCAGGATGGCGGAGTTGGCCGCACTGTCTTGGGCGGTCTCTGGGGCTGGGCAGGTGCCGGCGGGGTGGAGCAAGATGGCTGAGTCAGCTGAGCTGTCTCTGGCCAGTCTCAGGGGCTGGGCGGGCGAGGGCAGAATGGAACAGAATTGCAGAGTTGGCCTGGCTGTCTCTCTAGTTCATTATATCTTAAAGAGAAATAGCAGTCAACAACTGGAAATTCGTGAACTTTTGTCAGTATTGCAAATGGTTCTTTTCCTATTTGTGCAGAAAAAGTATTATGAAATGATTTCAAGAGTTGTGTGCTTTCTGTTTTTCCAAGAAGTGTCAAATTTTGTTAACCAGTGTGAGTTTCAAGGAATTTTGAGGTTTTGTGGATTCATTTTCTTCTCCAAATTATACCATCCAAATAATCAAATTTGTTCTTTCTTGAGTGAAATTATATAAAATACTTATTTCCTTGTTTCGGATTGAGAGAACCAAAGCCACATTTCAGACATTTTAAATTTTGAAATGTTTAAAAATCATGAACAACCAGTCAACTGTTACTATTTGTGACCTGGTTTGTAAGAAAAATAGTACAATGTTATCATACAGAAATTTGCCATTAATATGGCTCTTACATCTATTATAATAAATTGAATACCTTCTTTATTGAACAATAAGAAACTCATGTTTAGGGGCCAGGGAGATGGCTCAGTAGAATAAGTGCTTCCCTGGCAAGCGCAAGAGAGTTCAATCCCTGGTTCGGCCAAAAAAAATATTTGAAAAAAGAAACTGATTTTTAGATTAAAATTATTTGTAAAATAATCAAGTAAAAATTGTATTGTCTTGCTCTTCTACTTGGTGCAAATGGAGCACAGAAGTATCCTCCAAATCTAATTTTTAATAGTGGACCAAAAAATATTTTATTCTTGGTTTTACAGACTCCATTACCTGAAATAGGAAGACGAGTGAGAGTCAATAAATACCAGAGGTCTGTTGGCTGGAGATACAGTGTGAGTGCTTCTTCATTAACAACCACATAGCCTTTGCTTTATTTTTCAGTTTTGAACTCATTACATTGCATTATGCTATTTTTCTCTCAAAGTCTATCTGTAAAATATTCTCACCTGGAAATATTCATGTTTTCTAACACATGCCATTATATTTAAATGTTAACACCTTTTCCAACAGCAGGGTCTAGAAGAAGTGGTAAATTGAACCAGAAAATATTGACTATAGGCGAAAGACTGAGTAAGTCTGTGGAGGATAGAGAATGGCAACAGAAGAGTTGATGGGACCAAGATCCTGTACTCAGTGGCTTTTTTCCCATTATGATTCTAACTAATGTTAGTATTATACATGAGCCAAATGATAACCATTCTTTCTTTTTTTTGTAAGTGAAGTGGTAAACAGAAAACCAATAGGCTACCCAGCTTTAAAAAGTCTTCACATCTGTCAGCTTTACTCGACCACATAAAAAAGTCAGGATCCTTTATACTTGTAATTCATTCAGTTCTCCTAATTTTATTTATTCACTGGCTCTAGAATAAGATCAGATGAAGGCAATTCTCCTGTTCTAAGAGATGTTGGTAAACTGTCAATGTACTATATAGACCTAGCTGCAGAATTACTGTTGTTATCAATATATTTCATTGACATATTTTCCTAATTATCTCCTGCAGTCAACTTTGTAGGATTAAAATATTTTCAGTTTTTTGTATTTTACTAAGTACACTCTCAGGCACATTAAAATAATAGTTTGTTAACATGATCCCCTTCAAAATCTAGTGATAGTAGAAAAGAATTAATAAACAGCTTCATACTTTGTTTATTTTGAAACATGCTTCTCATTGTCTCTAATGTATCTTGAGAGGACAAAGCATAACCAAAGGTAACATCTATTACAAGATTCTATAGAACAAGAAACTGCAAAATATGAGGTAAAAAAATGAATTATTTAATCAATTCTAAATTCATCAAACACATATGTTAATAAAATTCTTTCCCAAAATTTTTCTGGCATTCTTTCCATAATTCAAATTACTTTATTCTGGAAAAGGAAAAATTACAATGAATGTTCTGACATCCTGGAGTGGCCCATTCTTGACAAAAATCATGATTTTCATGCTAGCCTAGGATCAGTTGGCCCCAAGCCAAGAAATTCTAGAGCATTGTATTACTGGGAGATGTGTGAGTTTTAAATTACTCACTTGACGTGATGCATATAATGTACTTATATGATTTTCACCAGCTCAACTTCCTGTTAATTGAGAGTGGCACACACTAATGCCTTCCAAACAAATCTGTTCTTTATTTATTTGTTTTGGGGGAAATTTGCATTAATATGAGAAACCTACTTTTAGAAGATTTTTCTAGTTGGAGAGTTTGAATTCTCTGCTTGTGTATTTAACAAGAAAAATCTGTGCTAGCTAATTAGCTATTTAATATCTCTGAATCATCTAGAATATCTTAAAGTCTGCAATTTGCTCATATCTCTTAGGTATCAGGGTTTATGGAATTAGCAATAATGTAAGTACAGAAATCTCAGTTAAAATCCCTACTCAACACTTGAAAATCACTTGAAAAAGTGGTCTTTTTGCCTCTCTATGACTCAGGTTCCTGAGAAGCATAGTGATAACCACAAATACAATGTCATCCTTGCCTAGAATCCAGTTATTATCCTCCTGTTCTTGCTTGGCAGCATGAGGTTTGTGCAGAAAAAAAAGTATTGGCATCAAACAGTCAATTAGGTTAAATGACTCAGTTTTCCCCCTTGTTGTCTTCTACTGTTTTTTCATATTCTTAGCTTTACACTGGCATATTTCCCACTTAACACATTATATCATTAATATCTTAATATAGGCAGAAAGTACACAAAAAAATTGCTTGTTCCTGTGGTTTTTGTGTACATAGTACTAGATTAAGTGTCTTGCAGGGCAGAAGCAGAAGCTACAAAATTAACTTTTAGTTTTGCCTTTCTACAAAAAAATAATTTTAAAGGAGCTTACTAACTGAGCTTCGAGAGGTTTGGATAAAATTGGAGCATGAGTTGCCTTGTAATAAATTCCTATAGTGTAATTTATTTTATTAAATTATGCTTTTATTACACAATAATTAGAAAGCAAGAATCTTTTACTGGGGGTTTCCATTTGAACACATTACTCTCTATCACCTTCCCTCAAAGCAAAAATTTGTATGTAGATTTATAATATTTGATTACTTATGGGTAAATCCACAGTAAAAGCCAGAGAAAATTCCAAAGGGTGTTCTGTAACTACCATCTATTTTTTGAGATTTCAAACATTTTAAAATGAAACATAGTTGAGACTGGGTGTGGTGGCACATGCCTGTAATCCCAGCTTTTGGGAGGCTATAAATAGGCAGATCACTACTAATCCAATCTAGTGGTGAGACTCTGAACATCTTGTAGATTCTTCCCTAAAATAAAAAAAATAAAACACAGTATAAATAGCTGGTATTTAGGAGAAAAAATAGTTTACCAGCAAGAAACAAATCAGTGTGGAGATACAACAGAGCCTAGTGCATAGGTTTAGGTATATGTCATGAGGATTTTTAAAATCAAGCCACAAGGTAGCCACAATGTTCACTGCTGAATCTTTGAGGCTAAGGTAAGAAAGCAGGTGATTGATAAAGGGGTACATAAATAGAGGTATTTAGCAGTTATATTTACCTAAGGGACTTATTTCCTCAAGTTGTTAAGTCAGTATAGTTGGTGAAAATTCTGGGGAGACCTAAAGATAATTGGAAATTAAATCCTTAATCACTTATCTGGTCAAATGGCCTTTTCTCAGTTCACTACACAGAAAAATATTCTTTTTAACTGGGTTTCAAAACAGGATATTTTTGTATATTTACTTCAACCTTTTGTTTATACTCTACAAATACATTTCACTTCAGACTTTAGGTGATACCACTATTCTTAAGAGGTCTATATGAAATGAACTTGTATAGCTACACTGAGAGACCTTTTAATAAAGTGCTGATGAAGGTATGAAGAAAATGGAATCCATTTCACACATCACAAGGGATGTAAAGTTGTAAGACACAGTGGAAAACAGTTTGGAATTTCATCAAAACGTTACGCAAATAGTTACTATTCAAGTGAGCAATTTTGTTTCTTAGGTACACATATAAGAAATTGAAATATATGTACATATGAAACATGACATTAATGATCATACAAGCATAGGTCACAGCATCCAAAAGGTGAAAATAATCCATATATTCATCAACTGATGTGTGGCAAATTATAGAATGCAGTAGTTTATGATACAACATGAACTTTAAACATATCTAGTAACAAAAGGCCAGGTATTGTATGTGGTCACATATAAAATAACCAGAATACATAAATTTAGAAGAAGTTAAGATCTGTGAGATGTGATACATAAAAGGAAAGTTTCATTTTGGGGTGATCAAAGTCTTCTAAGTTTGATTGTCATGATGAACAACATGCACAACACTGTATATATGATAAAAGCATTACATTGCACACTTTATACATGTGAATTGTAGAGTATGTGTGTAATATCTGAGTAAAACAAAAAAATCCAGACAATTTATTTTGGCCTTGTAGAGGAAGCAAAAATTCTCTTACTGCTTTCAATCAAAATTTTACACAATGGTCAAGTGTGCAGATCCAGGAAACAAATTTTAAGATCTGCTAAATAAGGAGAGCGTCAATTTATTATTACTGCCCGCCTCCTCTAGATACCAAGTTAACCAAAGATTGTCATTTGCTAAAAATTGAAGATATTCTAATTTACTGAAGTATATAAAAGTTTCAAATGCCATTTTACTTCATGAATTTTGTATAGTATGGAGATAGAGAGTTATTTAATTGCATGGTTTAGTTTGTTGTCTGTTCTTCTTCCATAGGATGAGGAAGAGGATCTCAGGACTGAACTGAACTTTCTGAGGAAGTACTCATTCCACAAAAACATTGTGTCTTTCTATGGTGCATTTTTTAAGCTGAGTCCTCCTGGATACAGGCACCAACTTTGGGTATGTTTTTAATTATCTTACCCTTATTCAATAAAAAGATCTTATCCAAAGATATACTTCCTTTTTTTTGTATTTGATTGTTATGGCATCTCACTATGCAGCTTAGACTTGTGGTGATTCTGCTTTCAAGCTCTTCAGCAGTAGGATTACAGGCATATGCCACCACACCCGGACTCTGGCCAGCTCAGCCCACTCTGGGGGTGGGGCTGGCATAGCGTCTTGTGCAGGGGATTGAACTGTGTTCCCTCTGTGTGCTTTATGCCTCCCAAAGCAGGTGCTTTAGTCTGGTGAGCTATCTCACCAGTCTCCCAGAGATATACTTTCATATGAATTGCTATGCCAATTTTGTATACCTACTGGAAAACTTGGCACTCGATTGGTCAATGTAGTAATGGAATTATGTGCTCTAATTCCTGGAGATGAGAATGGAGAAATAAGAAAAAATAACTTACATATCTAGCAAGTAGCTTTTAGGTGGGATGGAGGAGGACTCAAATGAATAATGGGATTATGTACCATAAAAATGTTCAATCAAATTTAAGAAGATTTCTATCACTGCAAAATGTGACTTTCCTTTTATGTATCACCCACCAGGCAACTCTATAGACACATCTCACAGATCTTTACTTCTCATAAATTTAGATATTGTGGTTATACATGGCCACATACAATACATGGCCTTTTGTTTTACTAGATATGTTTAAAGTTCATGTTGTATCATGGATCCGTTGCATTCTTCTGAATAGTCAAAAGTCAAGTAGTCCTGATATCAAAATGAAAAAAACAGGAAAAGAGTTTTTAAGAACTATGTTTTTCCTCAGTGCATAAACTTTGAAATTGCTTAAAATGTACCTATGCACCCATGTTGAATACTAATTAGAATTGTGTCTTATGTAGTCTTTATTTGCTGAATCATCAGAAAGCCTCCATACCAGTAAAACAGTGACTACTTTCAGTTAAAAGTGGCCAAGATATATTTGAAAATTTTGATTACTTTGGTATCAGCAACTAGCTTGAAGATTACAATGCACAATGTACTGAACATTGTTGTTCTCCTACAGTCTTGTTTTGAAATTTTATACTATTGTTTTAATTGTTTATTTTTTCTTTTCTTTAAAATAAAAAAGGATAAGTGCCAGCCAGAAAACTCAACAGACTAAAGTGCCTACTTAGGCAGAGCACAACAGCTGGGGTTCCTTCCCTAGCATGCTCCCCCAGGGTGCACTGAGGCAGCGATAGAGATTGGGCAAAGTGGTGAGTGCCTGTAATCCCAGCACATGGGAGGATGAAAACAGGAGAATTGCTAGGAGTCCGATCTATGCAATAAGACCCTGTACATCCTGCATTAAATACATAATAAATAAGCAAATATTTACCATACATAAATTTCATGCACTGAACATTATTCTTACAAAGCTAAGAAGATCATTGTGAATGCCTCCTGTTCCATTCATTATTGAACACTTCTTATTTAGGTAATATTAACAAGATATTTCAGAGTCCATATTCTGTGAAGCAAAGAAGCCTATTTTAAACTATCATTAATCTGAATTAATGCCATTCAACTAATATGGACTCTGAAATATCTTGTTAATATTGTACTGTTGATTTCATTTGGCTATGTTTCTTGTTCTTTTGTTGGCAATCAGTATTGTCAGTGGTGAACAATTACAAATTAGGGAAGTAACTTTTGTGAAAGAAAACATTGATATTTCAAAAGGCAATAATGCTGGCTTTCTGAATATTCACAATTTTGTGTTTATCTCTCTTAATTCATTCATCTATAATGACAGCTAATTTCTCTATAGATAAAAATATGTACTTCGTTCTTTTGATAAACTGATTTTATCATGAATAGTTGTGCATTAAATATGCACTTAAAAGTTTGTTAGGTTGATTATAATAGTTATATTCTCCTGTATATAACGGTTGTAATAGTTATATTCTCCTGGTTTGTCCTCTACTTAGCTAATATTATTATATTGAAGGAATTTTGCAGTTTGGACATTCAGTTCATTGGTGGCCAAAATAAGTTTCCTGAGCTACTGAATTCATTAACACTAAAATCAGAATGAAATGCCATCAAAGAGGTTAGCCTTAAAATAAACTTCCTCAGCATTAATACTATTTGAAATAAATTATCCTAAAGGAATTCAGTTGACAGTTTCTGCTTGGGGCTACAGTTGATCAGGAATTGGGAGAAAATCATATTGTTTGAAAATAAAACAATGAAAATCATACCTAGAGTTAATATTCATGTGTACTGTTTTTAGACCCTACACATACTTTTCTAGTTTAAATCAATCTGTTGCCTCAATTAGCCCTTTCTTTTCACACAAGGGATCACTGGATAGCAGCTTCTTTTTGAGGGCATTAAACTGGATGTTCTTCTTTCTAATCATATCTAAACACTCTCTGTAATTCAAGGTTTACTTCAAATCTTTCCTCCTAGTTACATCTCTCTTTTATGATACCTTACTTTCTTGTTCCACAAATTCTATTTGCGCTTCTTTGGTGTCCTCCAAAACAGCTGCATCAGGCTTTGCATTGCTTTAATTCTAAACTGCACAATTAATATAAACCATAGAGACTAAAATTCTCTAGATATATTTAGAACATAATTTTCTAATTCTTTATATTTGTATGGCTTCTCTGAAGATGGTGATGGAGTTGTGTGCAGCAGGCTCAGTCACTGATGTGGTGAGAATGACTAGAAATCAGAGTTTAAAAGAAAATTGGATTGCTTATATCTGCCGGGAAATCCTACAGGTGAGTTTTTATGTAATCATTCTGTGGTCTTGAAAGAACCTATGAGGAGTGTATACACTGTAGTCTATATCATTGTTTAAGAGTTTTAATGTCATTGCACACATGTTGTCCCAGCTACTTAAGAGGTTGAGGATTGTGAATTAGTGTTTGTAAATAGGATATCATGTCTGAATCTTGTACAAGAATTAACCACTAAGAAAACAATATGCAATGTATTAATTATTTAAACTATCCTACTAATTTGATTTGAAAGTGCCTCATTGCTACTTGTTTCTCAATAAAAATATGAAGAAAAAATTCAATCTGAGTGATTTAACAAAACTATTGCTTCAACAATGAGAACAAAAGACTGTGGAAGTACTCAGTTGAATGTCCTAGTTTAATCCCCAGTGCCAAGTAAAAGACAGACAGGCAGACAGACAGAAAGGGAGAGAAAAAAGAGTTCTAAACATAACCTTCAGAGTAGATAGAATTTTAAAATTGCCAAACATTTTGTAAAAATCAAATATTCATTTGACAGCCCTCAATTTTTGTGTTGGACCACATCATGTGTGCAATTCTGTCCTGTTTTCTAGGTTTTTATTCAATTTTCACGGTATTAGGAATTGAACAACAAGCTTCACATGTGCTAGGCAAGCACTCTACTATTGTGGCTGTATCCCCACACTAGAGTACATTTTTTAAAAAGCATAGAACTATCAGAATAAAGACAAAGGCCTATAAGGAGAAGTCAGTGAAGGGTCCAAATTGCTATCTACAGCAGCTTATTTTTAGATAGATACTCTTTTTGAATGCAAACATGTATGTGTATGTATATATATATATATATATATATATATATATATATATATATATATATATATATATATATATATAATTTCTTATACCCAATTGCATAAAGGTAGCAATCTTCTTGCCCTCCTGAACTTAGTTATTTCTTTGCGGCTTAAGTGCTTAAAATCAACCAAGGACAATATTAATAGAAATGAGTAGCACTATTCAATATTGTTATAATATCCTCCCTTTCATTTGATCAGACTCATTTGTCATAATAATTTGAATGTGTTCACTCTATACTGAGTTTAAACTCTATTTCACCATGTATTAACCATGTGGCCTTGAGTCAGCTACTTAACTTCTCCATTCTCACTTTCCTTATGTGTATATGAAATAATACTAACATCTACCTCAAAGGGGTACTGTGAAGATTTAATAATTTACTCCATGCAAATCATTTAGCAAAATACCTTGCAAAGAATAAGAGCTCAACAAACTTTAGTTACTCTTATTATTCTGTTGTGCAACCCCAGTTAATGTCTGGTGCAAACTAGACATTAATGTCTAGAGCCTTATACTACATACTATGTCATAGTTTTGTCAGGTCATGGGTTAGTTTTAGTGGTGAATGGACTGGGGCCAGCAGAGTATGCCAAAACAAATTATAAATGTTTTAAATGAATTTCCATATTCCTCAAATGCTCAGCCTACAAGGCTGACTGAAAATATTTTTGACTACACAAATGCTTGGATGAGGAATAGAGAAAAGCTATGTCTGAGCTATGAAATTGTCAGGATGTGCAATTCTTTACTCTTATGTTTAGTGGGAATTATGAAAGTTAAAAAGGAAGGTAAAGTGGCCCAATGTATACACACATTACTTTCTGGTGTTCTGTTCTTTCATGGGTGTCTTGGTTTATTTTCCTTTCCTTATGGCCAAAAGTAAAATTTCTGGGAAATTGTTGTAATAATTCCAGCGTAAAGAAAGAATTTTGTCTAAAAAATCAAATATGAGCCATTTCTTATGAATTATTTTTCAAAAAATACCAAGAGTGGTACCAGGAAAAAATGTATACTCATGTGACATTTTTGTTTTAACATTTATGTATATTTATATACAGGGTTTAGCTCACCTTCATGCACATCGAGTAATTCACCGGGACATCAAAGGTCAGAATGTGCTACTGACTCGTAATGCTGAAGTAAAATTGGGTAAGTTTATTTTTGCACATTCTAGGTTAAGCCCAAAATATTTTAATGGAGAAAACTCCACTAATAAAACGGCTTTCTTTCATGTTCTTTCCAATATCCTGTATTTATTTGAGCTGAGACTTTGGTACCTGTAAAACTAATAAAAATTTAAAATTCATTTGAGAAGGGAGTTAGAGTAAAAAGGATATGGCTGACTAGTTCTTTTTTTAACTTTATTAGTACATGTTTGCAGTACATGATTACATTCACTGTAGGGATTGGTATATGTACATAGCCCATTTAAATTCTCTCCCACAAAAACCTGTCTTTTATTTTTCCATAATCAAATGCACTTATTTATCTCATAAAACATTTTAATTATCAGACTAAAGCTAGAGGAATAGGCCAGAGAACATAAGAAATGTATAATTGGCTTACCCTCTTTTGTAGATAGCTATTGTATTTATTGCAGTATGTGAATTAAGTATTTACAATGTACAAATTGGTATGTCATGGACAGGGATTGAAAAACTTTCTTTCCACACCCACATTCTATTTTTTCCAAGAATATCCAAGTCTTTTAAATCACTTGAAAACACAAATTCTTCTTCGTAGTTACTTCTCAAATATTTAAAGTAATGATATAAATCAGAAATTATGCTTTAAGGATAGCCAAATCAACTTTAGCAATAAAAAAACAGAAAGTCTGTAGATTCATATTTCAGGGTACAGAGTGGAATAATTGATTAAAAGACACACACACACGTGCACACACATTTCCTGGTACACAGGGAATAGTATCTTATAATGATTGATATGTATGTATCACTATGTATACTCCAATGGTTGGTTTATTAATCATACCATAAAATTATATCAGTACTATATAATATCATAACTTCATTGATATGAACATATATCATCCAGTCATCTGTATTTATTACATTATTTTTAACATTACTTTTAGCATAAATAAAGACATTTCTCCATTTTTTGCTAAACTAGTAGAAGTACAGTGGAGATTTTGATCACTAAGAAAATAATTATGAAAGCAGCTATGCTCACCACTATACCACATAGGAAATATAAAGTTCTTGTGTTAGTATATAAGTCTTGATCTACCTAGGTCTTAACCATCCAGCAGAAAAGTATAAAAATGAAGTATACATTGTGAGCCCATAATATTAAGCTGAGCTGTAAATGGATATGGTCGACAATTTCTTTGAATAACTCACTATGGTTGCAGAATGCTGGACTGTGTTGGATTGTGGTGTCGAGTTCAAGAACCTAAGGTAGTTGAATGTCAATGGAGTGCCCACTTTTGACAGGTGTAAACAAAGGAAGGGTTGTAGAAAGAAAAAATCATGATGTGTGTGTATAGACAGTACAGTTGGGATAGATAACGCTGTGCTTCTACAGAATTCTATGAGAGGCAAGATCTGCACTAATGGTGGTTGGACAGGATATTATGTCGGCTTTTAGTACTATGGTCATCCACTAGGTAAATAATTATTGAATTTTTGATATAATTCAGGTATAAAACAATAAGATAAGTAAGCAACTACACTCTTAATTCACTGATAAGAGATATCTGCTAAAATAATATCTGTAAATATAATATCATGTATGCACCATGTACAATACCAAAACGTTATGAAAACAGTTTGCAATGTATTAATTCATCGAATGTGTATGGTTAAGGTGTCTTGAAACTGTCTGATTGACATTTGTATTTTAATAAAATAAAAATAAATGAAAAAAAAAAGAAAATAATTTTTTGGACATTTTTGAAAGAAGTACACAGTAGTAACTTTTCTTGAAATAAATGTCTTTCAAGATAATATACTATTTTTTGTATCTAAAAGCTACAAATCTGGCAACAAAATTTTATGAAAACATAAGAGGCATATATATTTCTGTTTCAAAGGTGATGATTAAATAATCCACATTAATCCTAAACACTTAGTATGTATAAAGTGCAACACTATGCTTGGATCAATTTGCTGGCCAGTCAACCATTTGCAACATAGAACAGAACTTAGAAATAAGTAAAAAGCCAGTAAAATATCTGTCATAAAGTCCTTTAATCAAAGTTCATGTATTTTCTTTTTTTTTTTGTTTATTTTTATATTTTATTGATTTTATTTAGAAACGAGTAGCAATGAGGCAGTTTCAAAACCAATTTGTAGGAAAGTTTCGATAATTAGCACACTGCATATTGCTGCCTTTGCAGTGGTTATTCAAAGAAGAGCATGGAGCAGAGTACTTCAAGACTTCTACAAAAACAAATTCCAGCCATTTTTCAATAAATATTGAAAAATGCTTTTCTCATGTTCTGAGTAGTATCACAGTTGCTTCATTACTCATCAACATCTACTTTAGCTTCAGTTTTCTGGTAAAAGAAACATTTCTGATCCTGTTGAGGTATCTCTCTCAATCTTGTCATCAGGGTGCAATGTTGGTATCAGCAGCATCACTGTTTTTCTTTATCAGCCATGAGGTCAATGTTAACTGTCTTTCGGAAATCCAAAGACTGTAGTATATACGATTCTCTGATTCGAACTTACAATACTTCATTGGAAATTTCTACTTTGTTCCTGCATATAATTCCTACACTGGTCAACTGGTGTGCTCTTAGCAAGTGTGACATCAGTGGATGATTGGTGAACCAATTGTCCATTGTGACAGTCTGACTAGATTAGAAGATAGGAGCAAAGTCTGTTTACAATTATTTGGTTGATTACTATGTGAACAAAGATTTGGTGGCTGAGATCCAGATACATTTCTACATTGAATATTTAACGTGTTCTCACATCTACCTGGGCAAATACTATTTTTTTTTACATTTATTTTTATTTTATTAAAATACAAATGTCAATCAGACAATTTCAAGACACCTTAACCATACAGAGTCGATGAATTAATACATTGCAAACTGTTTTCATAACGTTTTGGTATTGTACAAGGTGCATACATGAAATTATATTTACAGGTTTTTTATAGCTGACTTATATCAAAGATTCAATAATTATTTACCTAGTGGATGACCATAGCACTAAAAGCCGACATAATATCCTGTCCAACCACCATTAGTGCAGATCTTGCCTCTCATAGAATTCTGTAGAAGCACAGTGTTATCTATCCCAACTGTACTGTCTATACACACACATCCTGATTTTTTCTTTCTACAACCCTTCCTT
>PVKA01045173.1:0-15697 GCA_004027165.1 Ctenomys sociabilis
CCCTTTTCATTCCTTATCGCTTGTACTTGAATTTTCTTTTGCCTCTTTTTGATGAGGTTGGCAAGAGGCTTATCAACTTTATTTAGTTTTTCAAAGAACCAGCTTTTTGTTTTGTGGATTCTTTGAACTGTTTTTTTCATCTCAATTGAGTTAATTTCTGCTCTAATCTTTATGATTTCTTCCCGTCTTTGTGCTCTGGATTTTGTTTGCTCTTTTTTTTCTAGTTGTCGGAGGTGCAACATTAAGGTGCTAATTTGTTCCCTTTCCATTTTCCTAATGTGTGAGTTTATAGCTATTATTTTCCCTCTAAGAACTGCTTTCATTGCATCCCATAAATTCCGGTAAGTTGTACTTGAATTTTCATTGAATTGTAGATATTGCTGAATTTCTTGTTGAATTTCTTCTATGACCCATTGATTAATGAGTAGGGTGTTGTTTAGTTTCCATGAATTTAGCGGGTTTTTCTGGTTTCTTTTGTCATTTATTTCCAGTTTCATTGCATTGTGGTCAGATAGTATGCATGGGATAATTTCTATTTTCTTGCATATACGTAGGCATGACCTCTGGACTAGTATGTGGTCTATTTTGGAAAATGACCCGTGTGCAGCTGAAAAAAGTGTGTATTCAGCTGTGGTTGGGTGGAACACTCTGTATATGTCCACCAGGTCCATTTCTTCCAAGCTCTGATTCAGTTCTGCTACTTCCTTGCTAATTTTTTGTCTGGTTAATCTATCTTTTTGAGATAAGGGTGTGTTAAGATCTCCTGTTAAGATTGTGTTTTTAGACATTAAGGTTTTCATGTCTCTTAAGATTTGCCTTACGTAGCTTGGTGCTCCTCTGTTTGGTGCATAGATATTTATGAGAGTTACTTCTTGCTCTTGAATTTTTCACCTGACCAATATATAGTGGCCTTCTTTGTGCTGTTTGATCACTCTTGGTTTGAAGTTGAGACTATCTGAGAACAGAATTGCTACTCCTGCTTTTTTCTGAGGTTCTGGGGCATGTAGTATTGTTTTCCATTCCTTGACTTTGAGCCTATGTATGTCCTTTTGTGTTAAGTGTGTTTCTTGTATACAGCATATTGTTGGATTTCGTTTCCTAATCCACTGTGCCAGTCTATTTCTCTTAATTGGAGAATTGAGTCCGTTTACATTTATGGTTATAATTGAAATGTGCTGACTTATGTTTGTCATGATATTTAGCTGGTATTGTTTACTCCTTTGTCACCTGTATTTAATTGACTGTCCTTTTTAGTCTGTTCCTTCCATTCTCTTGCATGGAGTTCTGGTCATTGTGGTCTCTCTCTAGAACCTCTTTCAGCAGCCTGTGGAGGGATGGCTTTGTCGTCATGAAATTCTTTAGTTGTTCTTTGTCGTGGAAGTATTTCACTTCTCCATCAAACTTGAAAGAGACTTTTGCAGGGTATGGTAGTCTGGGCTGGAATTTGTTTTCGTGAAGGACTTGAAGAACTCTGGTCCATGCTCTCCTTGCCTTCATTGTTTGTGTAGAGAAGTCGGCTGTAATTCTGATGGGTTTTCCTTTGAATGTGAGCTCCTTCTTCTCTCTAGCAGCTTTCAGTATATTATTTTTGTGTTGGATTTCTGCGATCTTGACTATTATATGTCTTGGTGTGTTTCTACTTGGGTTGAAGTTATTTGGTGTTCTGTATGCTTTGGTGGCCTGAATGTTGGATTGTTTCCTCATATTTGGGAGGTTTTCTGCTATTATTTCTTGCCATATTCTTTTTATGTCATTTGTATTGCCTCCTTCATTCTCGTTGATACCAATTATTCTCACATTGTTCATTCTGGCGTCATCCTGCAGGTGATGGATTATTTTGTCCTGCATTCTTGTTGTTTTTAAGAGATCCTTTCTCACCTTTCACTAGCTGCTCCGGCATCTTCAAGATCTGAAACTCTGTCTTCGTTTTCACTCAGACGGTTTTTTAGACTCGTGATTGCTATTTTTAGTTCTTCTATATCTCTTTGACTGTGTTTCATGTGTTCTATTTCTTTTCTGTATTGCTCATTCAAAGAATCCATCATATTTCTGATCTCCTCAATTTTTTTATCCATGTCTTCTTTAAAAGTAGTTATTAATTCTTTTCCTGCTGTGTTTCTTCCCAGTTGGATTTCCTCTGTATATTTCTGGACTTGTTTCGGTAATTCAGATTGTATGACTTCAAAAAGTTCTTTTTTAATTTCAGAACTTATTTCTGCTTTGAGTTCCTCATGATCTTTCTTTTGTTGTTTCTTTGCTTCAGATGCTGTTAATTCATATATATCAGTTGGAATAGTGCTCTCTGCACTTGTTCTGGGTGAGCATCGTTTTTCCACCCAATGTTTCTGGAATTCATTCTTTATTTCAGATTCTATGTATTCAAATATTTCTTTTTTAATTTGGGGAATTACTTCTCGTTTTACTTCCTCTATAGGTTTCTGCTGTTGTTCCTTTGCTGCTGTATCTGTTACTTCATTCTTTGCAGCTGAGCTGGTGTCCTCTGCCTTTCCTGATGGACTCGAGGTCTGGGATTGCATTTTTCCCGTTCTCTTTGTCATTTTGTATAGCACTGATCTTTGACCTTTGGTGTAGAGCTTTGGTGCAGCTATAACCTTAGCTTGTTATGAGATTCGGGTGCCAGTCTATTAAGTTTGAGATTTTCCAGGTATGCCTATCCTATGTCTAGCTGTTGTGTTCAGTTCCTTTTTTGCTGCAGCTCCTTTGGTTCCCCTATATTGGTTCCCAGGGTCAGCTCTCCTGTGTCAGGCAGGGCATTCCCTAGGTGTTTGGGCCTGGGATTTGGTGGGTTTTCTGGGCTTACAAAAGGATAGTGGATGATCTTATTCTCTTAGTAGGCTGTACTGAGCTTGTCAGCTTGTGCTGGGTCTGGGTCTAAAGCCATAACCCAAGAAGGCTGGGAAAGGTCCCTCTGGTGCAGTGGGCCTGGAGCCCTCACTCACAGGCCAGGCTTTGCTGGGTTTCAGTCCATAGCGTGGGACCATGGATTGCTGAGAAATGTCCCTCCAGTGTGGCAGTCTTGGAGTTCTCACTCCAGGCCGACCTGCACTGGGTCTGGGGCTGTGGGGTGGGACCAGTAATCACCTGGAAGTGTTTCTCTGGCACAGTGTGCCTGGAGCTGTCACCCAGCCACGGGAGGTGACGGGCAGCTTAATCCCTGGGAAATGTATCTCAGGTTCTACACTCACTGACCTTTGATGCCCAGAGAATCGGGGAAATTCCCACTCAATCAGTGGGCTTTAGGTCAGGGGATCCAGGGAGGTGTTGCTGAGTGGGTCCTGAGGTTTCAGGCCAGTCACTGGCTTGGAGGGGTTGGGGACAGGGATCCGCGTAGTGCGCGTGGGAAGAAGCCAAAGGCTCTCCCTCAGACTCACCACACTCTCACTGATCTGGGAAGCCTGGTGAGTCCTGTAAATTCACTCTCGCTGGGAGAGCTTGACGCAGGATCCAGGAGGCCGCTGGAGTCAGCCACTGTCTCAGGCTGGTCTCTGGCTGGGCGGGCACGGCCGGGATGGAGCAGGATGGCGGAGTCGGCCGCGCTGTCTCTGGCCAGTCTCAGGGGCTGGGCGGGCGCCGGCGGGATGGAGCTATTCCCTTTAAATATATCAGTATAAATACAAATTGCATTGACATTTTTACTGTTTTGTTTAAATGTTTTTCCATTGAAATTTGCATACATTTACAGAGATATAAAATGTTTCTCATGCATAACTTTGCTGCTTTTTTTCTATGAAATATGTAGTGACTATATTGATAGCACCAATCCATATGCAAAGATGACATAAATTTGTATTACAAATACAATTCTTTAGAACAGTATTTGACCATATAAGTTTTATATTGAATGGAAAAACTAATTTTTAAATGCACTTAAATCAAGGAAACAAAGGGGATTAATAACACATAAATGTACTTTTCCACAAAAGAAAAATTTCAGGAGTCACACTTGTGAAAATAACCTAGATTTCATTTTTAAAGCTTGATAGTGTTTCTTTTAATAAATTTTGCTTACTGTTTCCCACAGAAGTCAGATTATTAAGAATTTTTAAGATATGCTGATAAAAACACATAATTAAGCCCTCACGCTCTACTCCAGTAAAATCTTGCCCTGCACACTTGGATAGATTAAAATTTTAGGGCTTATGGGCTCCAAAAATATTATTTAGCACTAGAGATTCAATGTTAGGATTTTTTTTAGGTACCAGAGTGGTTTTATTAATGCTGAAGATGAGAAATAATCATACATGCACATTATCACATGCCTAACACAGACTGGACAGTGTTTCTGAGATGTTGGCTCTTATGGCTCATCTGCTACTGGATAAAAGATCTATTTGTAACCAGGGGAAATCTCTCTGTCTCTCTGTCTCTCTCTCTCTCTCTCTCTCTCTCTCTCTCTCTCTCTCTCTCTCTCTTTCACTTAGATGAACTCTAAATTTCTTTCTATTGAATAAGGTCAGGATGCAACCACTTACAAAAAAGTTAAATGTGTGAAATTGTAGTTTGGGCAATTTTGAGTTGCTTCAAGAGAGGCTATATATTGTCCAAGTAAACCTGTAAGAGTGCATTATCTGAGATCCTTGAGAATCATATAAGAAGGTTAACAATAACTGTGCCTGTCATCCAAGAACAGGCACAGAGAGGCATCTGGGTCAATAGTTCTTATTTTATAGGCTCAGCACTATCACTAAAGATATTATATAAAATAAAATATGTTCCTATTATATTTTATAAGATACTTTTCATTCAGAATATTAGATGTGCTGACAATTTTCTTTTAGTCAGGCATAATGAGACATGGAGAGAGAAATGGGCTATGAAGGAGATTGTCCTAGTTTTCAAGCACAATTTAAAAGAAATATAATGGAGTGAAAAATGGGAGGATTTGAAAATAAAATTATTTCTTCTTCATGGCTGGTTTTGATAAAAGATATGTTCTTGAGGTGAGAAGTAGATTCCAGGAAGAATGATCTTAATTTTTAGCCTCTAAAATGATAAGATTCTGAAAGATTTAATGATGTGCTTCATAGATATTCCAACTAGATAAAATATTTTCTAAGAATTCTTAGCAGGTTGTCCCATAGTTTATTGGGACAAAAAAAAAACTTTAAAGTTTTTTATGTGAATATTGCTTACATTGTAAAACAAAGTTTTATTTTGTTTATTTTTCTCAAATAAAATAACCTTTTTTGAGATATTTTATCTTTGAAAAGCACAGGGACAGTTCAAATGGAACTTAAAATCTTTATTTTGTGGATAGAGGTACATAAACTGGAATTACTATGCAGAAAAGCAAATCTTTATTTTGTGCATAGAGGTACATAAATAGGAATTACTATGCAGAAAAGTAAATCACTGGCTAAATAAGAAGTGAACTAAAAAAAAAAAAAAAACCTGAAATCTCAAAAGACAGAGGACAAAGGAATGAAGAATCACTTTCTGGAAGAAACCCTGAGCTCGTTTAAAGGAACCTGAAGTGTGTTCCTTGCAAGATTTCAAATTTATTATGGATCATTTATTTTTCTTGTAATTTTTTTCTAGTTTTGGAAAGGGATATTTGTTGTCTCACTCAAACTCTGAGATGGCTTTCTAGTTTTTCAACTGTGAGATTTGAAAAATAGTATTAATTTCTTGCTTAATAGCATTTTAGAGAAGATACCAAAATATTTTGGTATTCTTCCACTTGAAAGGTAATTCCAATCCTTTTGAATTTCAAGTGCAAATATTCATACTTTCAGTCAGATAAAGTAGCAGATTTGGCACCTCCCATGCTAGGTCATAAAATATTTTATTTTTCCTTGTAGGCTTTTTGAAACATTCTTATTGGGTGTCATGTGTCTGCAGGTCATAAATCTGACTTGTAAAAAATGTACCATCTTCACTGCTGGATGGCCACTTTAAGCACATGGCTGAGTGGTGTGAGCAGAGTGATTTCTTACAGCCCATCTCATGAATTCTAAATGTCTCTGAGTTAGGGTGTAGTGGGCTTCGAAGATCATTTCAGCTGCCAATAGATTATCCCCAGTAATATCCTTCAGCACTACAGCAAGTAATTGCTTAAACACTATCATCTGAAACAACAAACATGGCATTTGAAAAACATCCCAATGGATGCTGTTTTAAGCCACAAACACATTGAAGACTTTGTGTAACAATAATAAATTACTGTGTCTCTGTAACTCAAAAGAATATAATGTCTTTAAGTCAAACAAAAATTGAATTGCGTTTGGCTTTGCATACTACATGCTGATTATTTTCATCATATTATGCTTATGTTACTTTGTTCACCTTTATGAACAAAAATTGTAGTAATTAACCTAATAAAGTAGTCTAGTAATATTAAGATGTTCTTCAGATGTCAGCTTCCTGACTAAAATTTTATAATGGTAATAAAAAAAAAGGAATTTGAAGTCAAAGTATCATGGAAATATGCTGTATTAGATTTCTTTTCATTGAGATAAAAGACCACAAATTAGAGGAAACTTTCAATTTGACTCACATTTTTGAGTTTTGTATATGGCCAGGTGGACCCAACAAACAAACAGCATGATGGTAGCACATGCCATAGGAAAGTTGCTTAGCCCACGCAAACCAAGAAGCATGGAAAGGATAACTTGAGGAAAAAGTTCAAGACCTACCTCCTAAAAGTACAGTTCAGTATAAACTAAAGCCTGGATCAGTCTACCAATGAATACAGCATCACCACAATCCAATTACATTCTGAAGCTCTGACGACAGGAGACTTTTAGGGAAAACCCTAAGTCAAAAGCATTCTATCTCCGAGCCCCAAACGTCTCATGTGTATTTCATTATATAAATATATTCTGTCCTTTTCATTTTTTTATTATATGGTCTCACAAAGCAATTTAGGTATTTCTAAAACCTTAATCTTTGCAGCAATAGTGAAAAGTCCAAAGTCTCCCTTGAGGTCACAGAAATAACTCAGCAGCCAAAGCACCTGCCCAGGCAAGCTCAAGGCCCCAGGTACAATCCCCTGTACCACATGTCGAGCTGGCCCACACTGGGTTCAGAGCCAGCCAGCAAGACTGGGCTTAGTGGTGTTCGCCTGTGATCACAGCACTGTGGAGGCTGAAAACAGGAAGGTCAACAGAGTCAGACTTCCTAGTCAGACCCTGTACCCAATATGCTCAAAAAATGTTAAAAAAAAACAAAAAAATAAAGTCTCCTATGAGAATCAAGGCCAACTCTTACCTGTGAGTCCCCATAAAAATAATATATTAAATATTTCCAACATTTGATGGAATACCTCAAACATTTAGATTCCAAAAGGGATAAATATGATATAAAAAGAAATTAGATGAAAGGAAGACCAAAACCTGGCAATGAAAAGACTGTGTTCTATGGCTCCTTATGTAGCACTCAGCCACATGCGGTGAGCTGTGAACTTGCATAGCTTGAGCAGTCCCACATTTCTTGCCTTATTGGTTGCAGCTCTTCTAACCTCTCCCTTAGGGTTCTTCCAGGATTTATAACTCAATCACACATCCTTGCCTAACATGCAAGCCCTTCTTCTGAAATCTCTTCAGGTTAATTCTTGCATTCTCTCTACCTGAAAAATCTGCACATGTGTGTGATATCAAGGTCTGTTCACATCTAAGCCATAGCATGGATCCTTTGGAATATGGCTCAGTGACTTCAGAGGGTCTGGATGCCTAAAATCAAAAATACTTTGCTAGGGTGACCCAAACAAGCCAAGTATCCTGGATTCTCAAAGGAAGTCTTTCGAAGCTGTTTACATTTTTAGAATCTTGATCCTATGAAAGATTGGGTGTTGGGCTAGGGAGATAGCTCAGTGGAAAAAGTGCTTGCCTGGCAAGCACAAGGTACTGAGCTTGATCCCTGGTACCACAAAAAAACAGAAGAAAGAAAGACAGAGAGAGAGAGAGAGGAAGGAAGGAAGCAAGGAAGGAAGGAAGGATCAAAGAAAAACTAAAAAGACTGAGTCTAACTAATTTCTGAGATATTTTTAATATGTCTTTGCTCTTTTCTTAATATAAAGAATCTGACTTCATTTTTGTGGTGCTGATCTTTAGTATTCATGGTATCCCTGACTCCAAAATTATAGACACTTACCTTCTGGGCAACCTGCAAATTGTTTAGCTAAGTGTTACATTTTGCTAAGTGTTTTCACTAGAGTTCAAACTAAAAGAATCCAAATGTATTCATACTACAGCCTGAAAATCAGGCTGCCTTAAAGCTTCTTGCATAAAATTAATCAGTTTACTATCTTTAAAGTCAGTCTCACACAATGTCTTAGGACATATGCAAAACGTGGACAAATTTTCTTCCAGAGTGTAGCACAAATGGCTTCTAGTTCAATTGCCAGTGATGTTTGGTCTCAATTCAAATCTTCTGAGCCTGACTTTACTGTCTGCTTTCCTACCAGCATTCTGGCTTTCTGAAATCTAACCAGAATTACCTATCAAGTTCTGTTTATAGCACTCTGTGGCTTCTCTAGCCCACATCCACTAATTTTTAAAACTACTTAAACAAACTAATTGCAAGCCTTTTAAGCAATATGTTTAAGTGTAGTTTCAACAATGGTTTTACTTTCTTGTTGCCAATTTTTTTGTTTTGGCTTTTCTGTTGCTGAGACATAATATACAAAATGCACAAGTTAAAGGAAGAGAAGTAGAATTTGGTTCACAATTTTTAGTTCACAGTCTTATGGCAAAGTATGTCATAGAGAAAGAATATGACAGAGGAAAGCTGTTCACATCATAGTAATCCAAGAAACAGAGAGGAGAGAGTTGACAGGGAAAGAGCTTCAATACTCCAAAGATGCAACTCCAGCCACACACCCCTTAAGCCTGGTCCCATCTCCTAACAGCACATCTAACTATAAACTTGTCAATGGAATAATCCATTAGAGAAATCACAGCTGCGTGTACTGATGAGAGATGAGCAGGGTCAGAGGAGGTAAGTCACAAAGCTGTGTTGTGTCCCCATCTCTTCCTTTCACTCTGCCTTCCAGGTGCCCTGGTTGGAGCAGCTTTCTTTTACCATACCCTCCTGCCATGTCACTTAGCCCTTGTAGCCGACAAGGTATTGCATAAATTCTCTAACAAATGTTAACCAAAATAAATCTCTCCCCCTTTAGGTTTTAAATGCTAGGTGTTTTGTCTCTGGGATGGTAAACTGACTAACACACGCAGCTCCTGTATCTTCTGGGATTTAATAGGTATGCTCTTCTCCATTACTTTAGATCATAGAATTGACCTTCATTATGATTTTCATCTTTTCAAAATAAGCATTGTGCACTGGAGTGTAAGTAACAGGCTGTTACTAGTCCCATGTCTTAGTAATTTCCTTATCAGGTAAAATATCTACATAATTACTAGATTCTTCCCACTAGCCAGAAAAGAGAAAAATTAAATTCTGATGTAAGACAAAGACAACTGCTGCAGTACAGTTTGATTATTCATGTCTTCAGACTGACTAGCATGAAGAAGAATGGTAAGGGTATCTTTAATTTTTGTGAAACATCAAGTACATATAAACCAACTATGAAGAAGGTTAGAAATACAGATGGCTACAGAAGCTCCACGAGTAAGACTGATAGCTTCCATTAAGGCCCAGTAGAAATCTGAAAGCCATTTCAGCACCAAATTTTACACAGTTGTTTAGTAAAGCAAGTGACGCTGTCATATTGGTCAATGGCCTCTATTAACACTTCAGAGTAGCTTAAACTTTAACATAGGATTTTCCCTCCTTCCCTTGAATTTCTGAAGGTTTCTATAGGGCAACTTTGGAGGAAATACAAGGAGTCTGGTAGGGGTGAGATGTGCTAACTAGGTCCTTACTGGTCGTTCAGGATCCCTGAGCAGTAGTCTCTCATTTGTGGCACTGAAAAATTCCTTCCCCATTGGCAAATTTATCATTTGAATTTTGGCACGCTGCCACCTATCCCTCTCTGAATTACAGTTACAGTAGTGATTTGTGTACCAGTGTAGGTACAAGAGTCATTTAAGTTGGATACCTTTCCTTTCTATGTTCACTAATCTAGACAGCACATAGGAAGAACTCAACTTCTGACTCTTTACAACTCTGAATTGTGTCTACAGCGATACCAACCTGAACATGCTGGATCTCCTTTGATCTTGGTAGATAAATTCAATAAAATATGGGAAAAAAAGATCAGTGGAGAAGAAGAAAGTAATCTTGGTATAATTAAGTGAAGAATTTGTATTTATAAAAAATTAAGCAGTATTGTGCCAGGTCACTGCTCAGTGAAGTGAATTTTCATTATTTTTTCTTTTTATTCTATTCCAAGCTTTAGAAGTGTGAACAAGTTCATCATTACTGACAATTCAATTTTGGTATAGCTCATATGCTGTTGGCATCTTTTATTCTATTTGGAAGAGAATGCAAAACAGACAACACATTAGAGACATTTTGTCTCAATCCTACATCTCTCATTCACCCTTTACTTCTTAATATTTGATTATTGTCAGGCAGGTTACCTACTCCTGCCTTCCTTACTCTCATATGTAGCACCCTATTGTGGGAAAATTTGTTACTGAATCCTATGAAGTCATTCCCTGTAACTGAATCTGACCGTGTTGCATTAGTTCATGCCTTTGTCAGAGTATCATTCTCAACCCCCAAAATTATAGAACTACAAAGGCAAATATCTACTCCAAATCTCATGCTGAAATTTAATCAGTAGTTTGATGGAATCAGAGGCTGAGGCCCTGAAGAACAATTTAGGTCATAGACCTTGGTGGCTAGACTAGCGTTGGTACATAAACATGAGCTCACACTCTTGCTCTGTCTTAGCAATATACTTTATACCATGGGGTGACTTCTGCCATGTTTTGGTGCAGGAAGATGGCCTTTGATAGATGCCAATGCTTTGACATTGAGTTTCAACAGTTTAAAACTGTACAGAAAGATATTCTGTCATCATAGGTTTCCCAACCTCAGAGAATCTTAGATTAACACAAAACTAACCAAAACACATGCACATGAATCAATCTATTGTTGTTTTATGGATTCTGTGTATTTGTGCCATAATACTCTTTGGATATGTGTTGAAGAGTGCCCCACAGATATGAAAATCTGCAGATATTTATGTTCCTTATATAAAATAGTACCATGTTTGTATATAATTTGGGCACCTACTCCCTTGTAGCTCAAGTCAGTTCCAGATTACATATAAATGCTAGTACAAGGGGCATATTATGTAAAAAGTTTCTTTGTAATGACAACAATGTCAATATGTGCTCGTACTAATGCAAATGTTAAAATATTTTGTTGTATGTTTGATTGTATATATGATATCAATAATTAACTTGCTTCACATTATGCTATGTGTTTTTGTTTTTTATTCTGAGTAGTGAGAAAATAAACATTGTGGTTTAGAAAAGTTAATAGAGGATAAAGACACCTGATTAAAACAGTGTTAAAATTTCACTTTAAGGAACTTGATCATATTCAACAAAATAGCAGTGTTTAAAAATTAAATGCACATGAATAGATATCATGACTTTCATAGAGTAACAATAAGAAATTATATTTTTTCTATTTTCATTCATAGATATGTATAATAATGTGTACATAAAGAACTTTAAAAATTGTGCCTATGAGTGTAAAAGGTTTAATAAGATAATGCTTGTGCAACAAATATTATTGTAGTGCTTTATTTTATTTATTTATTTATTTATTTTGAGAGTAAAACTATATTGGAAAGGAAAGCTTTTGCTGGAGAGGGACAGAAGGAGGACCTGAGCAAGTTGCCCCTATTGTAGTATTTTTAAATGGAAATAAATAGCAAGAGATTTATTACTAACAACAGAATACAGGTATTACATTTAAAAACACTGCATGAGAAAAAAAAAGCTCAGGGTGTAGGGAGATGGCTCAGTAGAATAAGCGCTTCCCTGGTAAGCACAAGGACCTGAGGTCAATCCCCAGTTCCTCCAAAAAGAAAAAAAAAAATAAAAATAAAAAAAAAAAAATAAAAACATTGTATGGATAATTAGGATATAACTTTCATATGAATAATATTTTAACAAATGTTAACTTTGGCAATTCTGTTAATATTTTGGGCAACTTAGAAACTAATACTAAAACCAGATAAAATGTTTTACACATAAATCTGTATCAATGTGACTGTATGTAAATATACTATATGTAAAGAGGAAACAATAAAAACTAAGGATGCTACATTAGAGGTACTGTGATAATTTGTTGTACCAACATTTAAAACAAGCAAATTTGATTATATCAAAAGATTTTTCAAAAGATAATTAAAATTCAACTTTCTTTCTAATAAAATTTCCAACTGCATAAATGAGAAAAAGTATCTCTAGAATGGCAAATACCATCTGTCATTTTAAATGTGAATGAATCATTTTGTTAACATACTGAACAAGACAGGATTATGAAGGCAGAAAAATATTTCAATTTTCTTTGTAGCATTTTGGAGAACACTTATGCAATAATAAAATGCTTGTAATGCAAACTGGAAATGATGTCACACCTATCTACTGATGTTATTGCGAGCATAGAAAACAAGAAACTTCAAGGAAAAAAGTCAATTCAAAACCCTTTATGGTTTTATATATTTTTATTATTATATGTTTGCAGTTTGTAAAGATTACAGTCCCTTTGGGAACCGTTCCATGTATGTAACACTGCTTGTTAAGCTCTGTTTTATTAATCCCCTGCCCGTTCCATCCGACTCCCTTCCTCCCTTCTCCAATCTCCCGTCTCACTTTTATGCTTGTTGATATTATTAACATTAGCTCATGTTATGCCGTACAGTGGTGACAATTGAAATGGTGATTATAGCCTCTTCACGTGAGCTATCTGTACTCCTGTACGTATTGTCTTTCCCCTCCTTCACACCCTTCGTGCTTCTAAGATACAAGTAGAAAAATGTCCAGTTTCTAAAGTTTAACGTTTAAATGAAAAGTAATAAAATAAAACTAAAAGTAATAAAGTTTAAAGAATGAAATTTAAATAAATATTGAAGTAACACTCAAAACCACTAAAAATAGTGATATATTAGATCATAAAATTCTATGTAAAAATTCTAAATTGCATATTCATACTCATTAACAAAATAACCTGAATAGTACTTTCAGTCTCATTCATTTCATTGGTACAGTCTTATATTTAGAATTAAGAATTCTCCAAAGGTGTTTATTTATATTATTTCAAACAAAATTTATAGGTCTATACTACATTTCTGAATATTTTCAGTAAAATGTGAATGAAATATATTTTAGATAAATAATATTGGAAAATTATGAGAAATTCATGAACAAAATGCTAGTATTGAATATTGAGATAATAAAAGATAAATACATTGGCATACAAGAAATTATAATCCATAATCAGTCTCAGTCTGTAAGGTTTTATGATGATGCAAATAATATTTCAATTACTTAAGAAAAGTTGATTATTTTAAAAATAATTTGCAAGCTACTAAGAACTGTGTAAAAAATTTTATTTAGTTACACTTTCTGATACCACAGTTATCACATTTTGTGGTACTTGAAAAATATATTAGATGCTTATCTATGATTTCGTTACATGCTTTCTGATCTACAACATAGTAATTAGATTTTTCTTATGAAATACTTTTCTTACTACAAATTTAAAGTGATCATTTGTTGAAGAAACAGATTTCAATTTAGGGGCCAGCAGTGTAGCTCTGCAGCCTAACGCTGTTTCGGCAGGGTTAGGCAGTGCAGGACAGCCATCCGACCCCTAGCACCACATGTCACACCAGCCCCAACCCCAGGATGGGCTGAGATGGCCACCAAAAAAGAAAAAAGTAATGTTCTATGAATTGATTTTCTAGAAAAGATATTACAAAATTTCTTCTTTTTTCTCTCCCCTGATTGAGGGTAGAATATCTATCTCAAATAAACTACCTATCTTAACGAATTGAATGAAAACTCATATTTGAAAAACCAGGAATTCTTCATAGAACCAAATATAAATATATTTATAAAAATGTAAAATTGCTATCATAATCATCACTATTTTATTTGTAAAACATAATTATTTTATTTATTTATTTTTTTAATAAAAACTACATTTATTGGCCTTCAGTAAAAACGTGAGTAGTCCAAACAATATGAACAAATGTTTTACAAATACTCCCAGGGCAAACCACTTAAACAACTGCCTTTTTTACATATCATCATAATTGCCATTGCCTCACTTCCCTGCTGTTTGAATTCACTGGTCACTTCTAGTTGGAGACACTTTGTAGCAGAGTAATGCTATCTCCTTTCAGCATGGTCCAACTCAGTTGTTTTCTTGACTTTGTTTTAGAATGAATTTCTTCTGCATCATGTAATGCAAGGTTTATGTACTCATCAAAACCAATAATACAGCCCTCTGTGCGCGTATTCACTTGCTCATACAGCCACATCTGGACCCGGGATCTATTCGGCAAGTATCTGAAGATGAGGTTGATGGGCCGCACCATCACCTTCTGCACTTTCTGGCCCTGACCCCGGTAAGCCATGGCGGAGCCCGACAAAGGCAATGCCAGCCACCATGCTACCAATGATTTTAAATATGTATATAATATGTATAATAATATGGAACAGTACGCTACTTTTATTTTTAATAAATTAACATATTTAAAAATTATCGGGAGCCGGCCAAATAGCTCAGTGGATTAAAGCACCTGCAGACAAGCACAGGGGCCAGAGGTTCAATCTGCAGGCCTGCCATGCCAGCCCTGTCGCCTGTCTCAATGAGCTGACACATTGAGACTGGATGGGGTAGTGCATGCCCATAATCCCAGCTCTTGGGAGGCTGTAAACAGGCGAGTCTGATCTAGTAGTGAGATCCTGAACAACCTATAGACCCTTCCCTAAAAATACAATAAATAAATACATAAAAACAAAAAATTATCTGTTTCAAATTTTTATGCATTAAGTAATGATAAATACAATCCACATACCCTTTCTCAATTTGAATATTCAATAATTTCAGGAGTGTGTATCAAGATAATTGAAAGATTGTGCTTAGTTCAAAAGAACCACACAGTGTTCACAGCTTTATGTTTTGTTTTGTTTTCTTTTCTTTCATAATAATAATTTTCCTAAACCTGTTAATATCCCTTGATTGAAAATAATATAATTATAGATACTTGAATTTCACCATTATTATATCATTATTATACTATCACAACCATAGCTATTTTAGTAGAATCAATTCAGGCAGTCACTTGACAGACTTGACAACTGTGATTGTAAATTCTGTCTTCAATACCAAGGGTGAGTGGGTTGGCCAGGCCTTAGCACCATTCACTTTAATAGGCTTCGCTATAAAACAGAAGGATGCTAATGGTTCCCACGGTGCTCTGAGAACTGAAGGTTGCTACAGTGCTGTGAGATGCTCAGATTTGAAGTGTCACCTTGAAGCAGTATATTATAAAGAACTTGAAGGATTGTGAAAACACAAGTCAGTTTAAAGGACTAGTTCCATCACAGTTATGAAATTTTATAAAGGAAATTTATATATAGAATCCAATTAAGTTCTTGAAATAGAGAAGCTCAGTACTTACTGTTAAGATTTTGACTTTTGAAGAAAAGGGTGATGAATTTTATGTGGCTTTTATAAGAAATACTGAAGATTAGAATAATGAATTACTAAACTCTGAATGTGTAGCACCTTCCCTAATAAT
>PVKA01045174.1:0-15700 GCA_004027165.1 Ctenomys sociabilis
GATTCTACTCGAAGCCCCTCGCTCAACACTTTCTTGCCCATCCACAGCCACCCCAAATCCAGGCCCTTCTTATCTCGTCAAGCCCGCTTCAGTCGTCCTGTAGCAGGGCCGCCTGGGGTCCCCACCCGAGCAAGCTGCAGTTGCCTCTGATAGTGATTGACGTCAGCAGGAGGGACAGAGAGTGCAATGCCTAATAGACCTGCGATCACATCTTGCTTCTGCCATTTATCAGCTAAGTGATCTCGGGTAGCAGATTATCTCAGAGCATCGTGTAGCTGATGTGAAGATTAGCAAGGTAGCGTACATGAAGTGCTTGGCACAAGCCTAGTACTCAATCATGTGCAAGCTGCCTGACTCTGAGGCTCACCTAGAGCTATATTTTTTTCAGGCCTACTTTACAAGCTGCCTCTCCTTCATCCAAGCCTCCAGCTCAGTAAATATTTGCATAGACTGTGTTTAGTGATTGCTTTTATCTTCTCTTATGTTTTGTTTTTGCAGATCCTCCTACCAACACCAAATTTCCCTACTGGAATTTTAATATAATCTAGAAAGTTCAGATCAAATCTGGTCTGCTCCATGAAGGCTTCTTGACTCACATCAGTAGCAGGGACCTTGGTCTCCCCAGCCTTTACGTTCCTTCCCGAGGTAGAATTTCCCATGAATCTTATCACAGCACTCAGATTTTAACTAGCAATGCATCACATAAAAATGTCTCCATAAGAGTGGGCATGGTAGCACCTGTAATCCCAGCTCTTGGGAAGCTATAAATAGGTGGATCACTATGACTTAGTAGTGAGACCCTGAACACCCTCTAGACCCTTCCCTAAAATATAAAAAAAGGAATGTCTCCATCCACAATGGACCACATATGTGACATAAGGTTGTAATGGCACCAAAAGCTTCCTATCACCTTATGATGTCATAGCCACCATGATGTCATGGTGGCATAATCCATGCTTTGTGTGTTTGTTATGCAGTACCAACAATTATACTGCACTGTCAGTTCTCTTAAATCACAGCATATACAATTATGCTAGTACTTAATACTTGATCATGATAAGAAATGATTCTGTTACTGGTGCATACAATTATAATGGCATGCACCCTGTCATTATTTGAAAACCTACTTCTATTTATATATAAAAATTTTTCTGTAAAATAATCCAGCAGGTAACACTAGCAGCAAGCTCATACCTCTTGCCTTCCCCAAGTTACATCATTACATCAAAAGGCCAAGTGATCCAGGTTTGCATAAGCACACTCTGTGTTTGCACAAAGAAGCAATTGCCCATGGACACAGTTCTAATGTGCTGGTTGTGAAATGCCATGTGATTGTGTTTCAGTGTTTCTCCCCAAATGTTTTCTAGCTGAGACAAAAGAGAGTCCACATTGGCCACTGTTAAGTGTTTGAATGGATTTACACAGACTCTTGGTCTTTAAACAGGGTTTTAAGTATGAGAGCAAAAAATGAAATGAACTACTGCATCATTTCTCTCTTTCCCTCTAAGTCTTCAATCTCTCACCCTTTTGTAACCACAGAAAGCCTTTGAACCTGAGCACTGAAGCTGAGTATGCATATTTTCTGTGTATGAAAACTATACCATCTGTACATCTTGCTAAACAAAATTCAGCCCTCTTTACTCTGATTTAGTATCAATGCTAACACATATGTGTCAGGGCCGTGCCAGCTACTTACCGTGCATTGTCTCTTTCAACTTTCAACGGCAAATAATTAGGATGGGAGCTGTTATTGCTGTCATTATCCAGATGAGGAAATTGAGGTTCTGAATGGCAGTGAACTTGACCAAGGGCAAGTACAGCTAGCCAGGAAGAAGCAGAATGAAGCTTCACACCCAAGCAGCCTGACTCCAGGGCTGGCTTGCTACAATGTTCTGCTGGTATGCAGAGTTGGCCTGAGGGAAAGGAAGGGAAGGAGCAACAGAAGTACTTGGTGTGGCTATTGGATTAGCCCAGTAGGGAGGACTGTACCTGAGACCTGGGGATGGAGAAAGTAGTTCAGTTCTAATGTTAACAAAAAGGAGGTGCCCGCAGCAGTTGCTGAAGATGCAAATAAACTTAGTCATCATCACTACTGATAATAATTATGCTAACAGATATTCTTCACAAAGCTTCCCAACAAGTAGCCAGAGAACACCACTTAGCATCCTACACAGGACACAGAGAGTCAAAGAACTCCTAGGAGAAATGAAAAGAGTCACTCCACTTGATAATCTCTAAGCACATATTCTCTAAAAAAAAAACACTGAAATTTTAGACTGCAATTTTTATACAGTAAGATTTATCTCTAGAGGCCTTAGTGATTGTGGTTTATGCAATGATCAACAAGAATAAACTCAACTGCTCCGTGAAGGACATGCAGCTGTGTGCCTCTATTGGTGCAGGGGAGAGGGAGAGTGCTAACAAAGCTGATAAATTTGATCATTGTTTTGCTTTAAATCAATTCCATCTGAGTTTGAAAGAGCAGAAAACTTTTCAAAATGAAGTCCAGTGGGATAATACAGGCCTTGGACTAAGAGTCCCTTTTACCATTTAACAAGTGCCATGTTCTTACATTGTCAGGTCATAAAACGCAGTTTCGTGTGAAGACTTCATTCCCCAACTGGCTGTCTTTTTAATTTGCCAAGCTGGTTTAAGGAGGAAACCAACAAGGGTTACTTTTTGTTCCCTTTTGTATTTTCATTCTTGTCATATGATAAAGGACACCGCTACTTTAAATTCTTCTCCAGTGGCCCTGATTAAAAGGCTGTGAACAAAAACAAATTTAAATTTAAAAAAAGGAGAAAAATGACGGGTGACTCCAAGCTCAGCATTGTGTAAATAAACAAGGAACTTTCTCTGCCCGTGGGCTGAGGCCTGGCACTCAGGAGGAGGGACAGGAGCACACCCCCGGCAGGCTCACACACAGAAAGGCAGGGAGGGCTCTGGGTGGGCTTTATTTCCAGTAAATGGCCTTTGTGATCTTCTCCTTTATTTACTCTCCATTGTTTGCCTTTGTTTAAGATAATATCATACTAACCTATAATCTTATAGTTCCGTTTACAAATATTTTCAGATAAATTAATTCAACTGAGCAAACTTCAGGATTATCTTGGGTCAGACACTAACTCCACAATGCCCTGGCACTGGCCCAGTGCGCCCTTCAAACATGAGTTTGTGCCCAAATCACAAGGCATCCTGCAAGTTTTCCTTATTTGCCATGTCTCAGGCTAGGAACTTATTTGAACACTGATTCTCAGGACCACATGTTGTCTGTCCTGAACAAATGGTGACATCTATTTTGTGTATGAATAACTAGCAAGTCTATAAGCAAATGAGGATTCAAGTGCCTCTGGCATGTAGCATTGAGCCTGTTTTTCTTCACTGGTGATATTAGAAGCAAACCTGACCAGACTGTGGATGGGAAATAATACAGAGAAACATATTTACCATAAGGCACATATCAAGCATAATGACCTGTCCAGCCCAACCAAACCCAATCAGGATTGTTCAGTTTCAGACACATTCTCCATCTGAAAAGTACAAGACAGGGCTGAGCTGGGAAAGAGCTCCACAGATATTCACCGAGCTCCCACATTGTTCCAACCAAGCACCCTACAGGGTAGTAGAAACGTAGATAGAAAAAAGACATCCTTGCCCTCCTAGGAAGCCAAGACTCTCAGAGAAACAGACAAAAAAATAGGAGAATGGTCCACCAGCCCAGGTGTCTATATTCAAACCGCAACTTGGCCTAACTTCATGGCCTCCCAGGTGGTACCTAAGCTCTCTGGCCTTGAGGTCATCAGCTGTGAAATGAACTAAGAACAGTTACTATTGACGGATGTGTGTGAGGTGACCTACGGCCATGACCGGGAAGCGCTTGATAGCGTGCGGCATATTGTAAATACACTCAGAAAAACCATTCATAATGTCCCTGAAGTTGGCATCCATTGTTCTGGGATACAGGTATATTCTCACAGTTCTGGGAATGTAAGAGATAACATTTGAGTTGTGCCTGAGTGGTCAAGGAGCTAATAGTCAAGCCTAGCTTCAGGGCCAACACAGATCTATAGAGAAAGAAAACCAAGAGAATCCAGTGTGATAAGGCAGAACTCATAGAGGGATCCCACCAAGGGCAGCTGCTGGGAAGGGAGCTAACCATGGCTGAGCCCATGCCTGAGCCCAGAAACTAATTAGAAAAGGTGAACCCAGACCGAACTTCACAAAAATCCTAAGACAAAGAGACATTTCTGTTTCACATAGAAAGAAACTGAAGCTCAGAGAGGCACCATACGGGGTCTAAAGTTACGCATCTCCCAACTGGCATGCGTTCCTTCTGCTGTGTCTATTTCCAAAGCTCATGTTTTGCAGATCATCTCTCACATCCAAGCCAGGGCACACAGTGTGTGTGAGTATCAGGAGGATCAAGAGAACTAGTCCAGCTCTTGACTCATGTATATGCCCGTGTGCATGAGGCAGCTTTCCGGTTGCTGAGCGTTACAGCTTAGAGCTAAAGTGTCCTCCAAAAGCCTGTGTGTTTGGAAGATGATTGGACTGTAGGGGCACTGTAGTCATCAATGGATCAGCGCAGAGAGGGGTTCAGTAGCTGGACGTGCTGTGCGGGAGTGGGGGCCTTGGGGAAGGTGACTGGGATGAGCACTGCCCTGCTTCCTCGTTTCTCTCTCTGCATCTGCCTTGGAATCTGTCAAACATGGACTGAACCTGTGAGCCAAAATAAACCTTAGCCTCCCTTAGATTGCAGGTGTCAAGGATTTTGTCCCAGTGATAAATAAAGTGATGAAGACAGTGAGAATAAACACCTGACACTCACAGCTTCAAGGAGGAGAGGTTTACTTGGCTCAGGATTTCTGAGGGCTTGTCCATGGTCAGCTGGTTACGAGACAGGAGCCTCCTGGTACAAGGGTACAGTCTCCAGAGATGCTTCTTTTATAGCGGCTTGGAAGCAGAGCAAGAGTATAGCATCAGAGACCAAGGAGCCAGGAGTCACATCCAGTACCCAAGGTCACATGCCGTGACTCTCCCAGACACATACAGAAGAGCACTTTATGGACCCCATGTGTGTCCAGTCAACATGACAAATCATAATTAAGGGTCACAGAGTGTTTGTAGTACGGAGATCTGGACCATGGGCCCTGATGGGGTAGTATAAGCCTACGAGTGACGGGATTTCCTGAGTAGTGGAGGCACGGGGATGTACCACTTACCCAATTCTATAGCTATAAAATCTGTATGCATAATAGGCTAAACATAAAAATGTGATTTTATTATATAGAACAGATATTATAAAATCATCATCCATACCATAAAATGAGAACGTTTAAAAAATAGTAATTTTCCCTAAGCAAATTATAGACTACATAACACGGTAAATGCAAATGAGATTTTCAGTGGTACTACCAATCAAAATCAAGATGCTTTTTTTTATGACATTGCTGAAGAATTAATGTGTCAGGCAGGAGGCCAAACCTATTAGGTGACCTAATGCTGCTGTTTTGCCATTCTGAGCATAAAGAGAACATATGGCCTCTAGAGCTAAAAAGAGCCCCAATGTTCACCAGGCAAGTTTTTCTGTTTTAGGTGTATTACGGTTTGTGTCTAGTTGTCCCCTCAAAGCCTCATGCAGTCATGGGGCGGACTTCTAGAAATTGTGATTAACTCATGATCCACTGGGATTATGGGTGTGAGTGGCACACCCAGCCTGGGCCAGACAGCCCGAATGTGACCTAAGGGAGACAGGCTTGCTCTAAATGTTTCTGCTTCTTCTAATCTGTTTCACTGATCCTCAGGTCTGGCTTATTGTTTGTTTGTTTTGTTGTCGTTATTTGCTTATTGCCAGTGCCATGCTATTTTCATCCCAGTATTTCTGTAGCATAATTTCAAGTCAGGAATTGTAATGCTCCTTGATTTGCCTTTGTTGCGGGGATTGCTTTTGCTAGTCTAGATCTTTTTGGGTTCCAAGTGAATTTTTGGTGTGTCTTCTCTAGTTCTGTGAGGTATGCTGATAGTATTTAGATTTCAGATTGCATTAAATCTGTATTATAATTATGAGAATATAGCCATTTTTACTATGTTGGTTTTTCTTTTCCTCCCAAGGGGTATCTTTCCATTTTTTGATATCTTCTTTGTGGAGATTCCTCAAAGAACTAGGAGTAGAGTTTCCATCTGACCCAGCTTTTCCCCTTTCTTGGCATCTTCCTTCCCAAAATAATTAAAAGCATTGTATACTAGTGATATGAGCATGCAGTTGATAGCAGCAGTTTGTAATAGCTGAGTTGTGGAAACAATACTAAAACCCATCAGCCTACAAATGGATAAAATGATGTGGGTTTTTAATACAATGGAGCACTAATCAACCACATAGGAGGAGCTATTTGAGATATTTATAGCTACATGAATGGACCTTGAGTCTATACTCTTAAGTAAAATAAATCAGATACGTATTTATAGATTTTGCATTGTCTCTGTTATAAGAAACTGAAAAAGTAAATGTATAATAGATATTGTGACTAGAAAGTAATTGTTCAAAAGGAAAGAGGAACTGGGAGGATAGAAGGGAAAAGAAAATAATGATTAAAAAAAGGAGCCAGCCAGATAGCTCAGCAGGCTAAAGCATCTGCTCAGGCAGAGCACAGTGGCTGGGGTTCAATTCCCCAGCATGCCATGTCATGCCAGCTCCACCCCCAGGGCACACAGAGGATGACTGAGACTGGGCGTGGTGGCGCAAGTGCCTGTAATCCAAGCATTTGGAAGACTGAACACAGGCAGATCACTACAAGTCCAACCTGCGAAGTGAGACCCTGTAGACCTTGTACTAAAATATTTTTGTAAAAAAGAAAAGAATGAAAAAATAAATGATAAAATGAAAACAAATCTCTGTAAATAAGGAGAGGTTGAAAGGCTAAGGAGGGAAGAAGAGAATGTGGAAAAGGTGGAACTAAGATAGATCCTGTACAGGTATAAATTCCTGATGATAAATTTGATCATGATGTATATCTAAATTATACCAATAAACCAGTGAAAAATTTAAAAAATTTGATGCAAAAATGAAAGAACTTGCCTAACATGTGAGGTTCCAGATTTCACCCCTAGCAATACACACACCACACATACACACACACGCACACACAAATTGTCTTCTGTTTATATACAGAGGCACCTTGGTTCACAAAAGCTTTTGTTCATGAACAATTTGGTTCCCAAACAAGCATTTGGCAAAATTCTATTTTTGTTTGCAAACTCTGCGTTGGGTAACCAACAGGACCACAGCCATCTTTTCAACATAAACATGAACATGACCATCCTTTCTAGAATTGTGAAATAAATTAAGGTTGTGAATGAAGGTACCACTTGTACAGAAAAGTTAAGAGAAATAAAACCTTTTCCTAAGATGATAAGAAAGCCAAATGTTATTTTCCTTATTATACTCAAAGTCTCTCAATAGTTCAGTCTCCAGTATAAGTTCCCTATACAAATTCTGGCAGGGTGAGACTGACCCAGTAACAGAGGTTGTAACCTCTCGGTGAGCAGATTCCCAGACAGTTACATTTATGGCATCTGGTCTACCAATGTTGGCAACGGTCAACAATCTTGTCACCAGGGAAACTGGGCTGCCTTGAGTGCAGAAGGGAGGAAACTTCCATCTCCATCATCAATATCATCTCTCCTCTAGTAATAGCTTCTCAAAGAAGTGCTTGGATTACATAATTACATGCCATTCTGATATGATGGAGAAGTTAAAAATAATATGTAGCTCTATTCTACAATAACTAAGAAGGGCTAGCTAGATAGCTCAGTGGATTAGAAACTCTTGCTTAGGCAGATGCAGAGAATGGAATTCAATCTCCAGCAAGCCATGCTGCACCCCCACCCTACCCCCAGAGGTGCTAAGACTGGCATGGTGGTGCTTGTCTATAATCCCAGCCTTTAGGAGGCTGAAAACAGGAAGATCACTATGAGTCTGATCTGTATAATGAGACCCTATAGTGCCTGTACTAAATACATAAAAAAGCATTTAAAAAAAAGCTAAGAAAGAATGTTTTTACATCCAAATGAGAAGTCCATGTGGTGTTAGCCTAGAAGTACCATCTGTAGTCCTGGGTATCACTCCTCAGAGAGATGTCTACTTATTTTTCAAAATATATGAAAGAATGCACATGAGCCTAGCAGTGTTCTTCCTGACATGGAAAAATACTACATTGGGTCCAGTTGAATTTTCCCTTATCTAGATAGCTGGAAAGATTGTAGGTAACAAATATTCTTGTTTCTGCTGGTCACAGCCATGAGATGCATATAAAGCAGCTTCTGGAAGTGTCACTGCTGGCCAGGGCACCAGTCATATAGCATCCAGTAAGGAGCAATTATAGTTATTACAATAAATGGAGGAAGCACCATCAACTGTCAGAAAAATAAATGGAAGCATAAAAAATATTTATAAGAAATGGAAACAGGAGATAGTAAATGACAAGTTATCACCTGGCTCCACCCCCTAGGAAGCCTCAAGGTTCCAAGAATTGCCACAGCAAGAGTTTTAGCCTATTCCTACTTTTGGCTTCGTCACCAGATAGATAGTGTTTTCCAATCCTGCTTACCTATCACTTTAGGATCATGAAGCACTCCTTTAATAATGAAGGATATGTTGGCCATGAGTCCAGGAATCATTGGTGAGATCATAGACCCATATTTTCAACTTTCCTTACTATGCTATGACTTATGTGCTTTTTAAAAAAGGAAGTACTGGCAGCACCCACCATGCCAGTTACCTAAGCCAGCACACCCGGGATGCATGTAACACTGAAAGAATGAAAGGAAAAATCAGAAATAAAATTTGGAGAGACTGATGAAGCCAATGCATTTTCAAAAGCCCCTTTTCCAAGAAATAAGACCTCAAGCCCATGCTGGCGATGGATCATGGAGAAGACAAAGACCAGAGCTGATCCCTGCTCACAGCTCCTCTGCCTGTGGGTGGAACTGTGTGCTCTTAATAGAAGCCTGTGCCCTTTCGCACACCAGTTCAGAGCCAGCAGCTCTCCCTGGGGCTTTCATTCATGGGGCTGAGTGCTATCACAGCAGATCTGGTTCAAAGACAACCAAACTTCCTTTGACTTCAGCTCAGTCTAGTGTGCTGAAATGCTCATTTCTAGCTAGAAGGCAATTTGTGATAAAAGCCCCAAACTTCTAGGAATTTATCCCAATAAAGGCTAAATATAGAACAGAATAAATATACAAAATGTTTATCACGTAGTTACTTATATCACACATTTAGAAGCGACCTGAGTGGTGAACAATGAAGTTATTAAGTGAAGTATAACATATCTGATAAATATTCTGTAAATATTAAAAATTATGTATTTGAAGAGTTCATGAGTAAAACTAGAAAAAATATAAAATTTCAAAATAGTATTTCAAGTTACACCTCCCCTACCCTTTCACATATCTTCCAATAAAAAGAAAACAATGAGAAACAAAAAAAGGTAAAGTCTTGACCGAGTGAGTAGAGTTTAAAATGTTGCATACTATTTTTTACTGGACTTTTTGTAAACTTTCTGTGATTTTTAATGATAAGCATGCATTGCCTTTATAATAAGGAAAAATATTGGTTGTTGGAACCAGCAGACCTCTGGCCCCTGACTTGAATTCTCTGGAGGAAGAAACAACCCCCAATGTTTTTAAATTACAGCACAAAAAAAAAAAAAAAAGGAATCAAGGATTAGAGTCAAAAGCAAAACCACTACTACTGTCTGCCACTCTCTGTTATCTCCCAGGTTGCTCCTCCATGAGGAACCCTTGAGAGAGCGTGGAGTGGTAATGTGATTCTGTTTCACGCTGTAAGATAATCCATCGCTAAATGCAACCTAATCAAGTTGTGCACAAAGGATAAAAGTGATACACTGTTAAGATAAACTGGCAGGTCCACTGAATAATAAAATATCCTTTTAAAAATCAAATAATCACTCATTTTATCTAACGTCTAAGTTCACCTAGGAAAGTCACATAGGACATAATAGAATTATATCAATTTCATTCCACTTTGATCACCAGAGTGTCACTGCTTATGCACCCAGTTCAGCAGTGAGACTGGTTCCAAAATGTGACATAAAAGTTTATGTAATGATCTCTGCATATTTACAGGATCCATGTCTATGAATTCAAAGACCAAAAATCTTCAGGAAAGGTGTCCCATCTGTACTCACATGTACAGACATTTTTGTTGTCATTGTTCTCTTTATAAATACAGTATGACAACTATTTGCATGTATTATATCATGGTAGCCCTTATGTGTACTTTGGAAATAATTTATCAGAACAGAAGAATGGGGGTGCTGCCCATTAGCTCAGCTGTTTTAGTGCCTGCTCATGCAAACACAGTCAGGTGCAGGATATGGCGATTTGATCTCCACTTCCACCTGCATTACCAGATCTGCCCTTAAGGAAGCCTGAGCCAGCCAAAAAAAAAAAAAAAAAAGAAAGAAAGAAATCATTCTCAGGGCCAGGGAGATAGCTCAGTAGAATAAGTGCTTGCCTGGCAAGCACAGGGTCCTGAGTTCAATCCTCAGTAGCCCCCCAAATAAAAACAGAATAGAAGAATATGTGCACTTTATATGCAATCACTATATCATTTTATGCATAGGATTCGGACATCCTCTAATTTGGGTAGCCACCAGAGTCCTGGAACTGGTCTTCTGAAGATAGAGTATTGAGGGCCAACTGTAATTGATATAGTACTCAATGGGAAATCCTTCCACTTTCTTAATGTTAACTCTATAAAAACGTTGCATAGCTCTCTTCAATTGTCTTTATTTGCACACTTGCAGCTGTGTTCAAATTTCCTTTGTTTTCTCTCTTTCTTCCACATTAATTATCATTTCCATTACTAGAAGCTATTACCTTTGGCAAAAAGTAGCAATTTGTCAGCCAAAGCAAGTGCATTTTTGAAAGACTGAAAATTAAATCTGAGTTCTTTTAGGTACATAGTATTCTAGGTGCATCCGTTAAGTTGCACTGGTCTCTTGCCTGTACCAAGTAAACTAAGGGGAAAGTGGAAGAAAGCATATGATTAAAGACATTTCAGTACTACTCAGTATTCTTGTCAGCTCCCCTATTAGCAGTACTGGAGCATTCCATATGCTGATGGCTACAAATTTTTGCATTTTTCTGTCTATCATTCAATTTTTTAAGTTATTTCCAATATTAATGATTTATCAGGAAAATACTATTATAAACTAGTGGTTTTTAAAAGTCATTGCACTATGGTGATTGGATTATTCACCTAGTCTAATTCATCAGTCCCTTTCGGAAATGTATCTCTATATTTTATTAGGAAATTGAGCAGAAAACTAGAAAATATTGCAGAAATGGTTCTTTTATAGGAGTTCTAGATAAAGAACCAAAGTCCAAAGGTTAGCAATGCTATTGATGAGCTTTTCTAAATTCCTGGACAACTACAAAAAAAATCACTGGTTATTTATTGTGTAGTTATAGTATTTGTTTAAAATTGTCAGCATGTTACAAACCATTTGTAAAATCCCAATATCATCTCTAAGAAAAAAACTCTAACACAGCATGAAATGATTGTCAAATATTCTTTTCTATTTCTGATAGACTGAGACAAAGTGTCCTTGTAGCTTATAGCTTGTTTTTACTGTAATATCATGCTTATTTTCATTTACAATGGCTCTATTCAATCTCCATGTCTATTTTCACAGATTCATTGTTCACTGTGACATAAATAAAATCACAAATTAAACTAATTAATAGATTCTTTGAAAGTGAGTCAATTTAATTTTCCCAGTATATTCTCCCATAATCCTCATCTTGTTCAGCCAAGAGACCTGCTGGGCTTTGGAAGTGCGAAATCCATGATTAATTCAGCCACATGCATTATTTTGTTATTTATGTGGTGGAGATGCTTCTGTGATTCCCAGAAATGAAATGAACTGTCTCCAAACATAAAATTACTTCTGCAAAATCATTTCCATGTTTCTTTTCCATTTTTCTCCTGCTTCAAGAACTTGTCTATACTATGATTTCATGTAAATGGAACTAAAGTTTCAAACATCTTGGTAAAACATGCTTTTGTGTTATTTGATGATAACTATATCTCAGAAATGTCAGGTTAATATTATGTCACAGTACACAATGCTGTAACTCATACAGTGCACTTTATTTCTTTCTTTGAGTGCTAAGTCCCTAAAGAATTATAAATCCTCCAACACATTCTTATGTTAAAATTGGTTCTTAACATTTATAATAAATGCTTGGTCTGTACACCCATTCATTTAGTGATATTATCATTCTTATGTAGGACATTCTGCTTGTCAATTTTTGTTTTCTTCAAACCAGTCTCTTCAACACAACCATTAGGTGACACTTCATCCACTCTGCTATTGTTTACTGAGCAAAGCCTGGGACTGCTGACCGCAGTGAGCCTCTCTTTAACTCAGAGCCATGTGCAGAGAGGAGCATATGGAAAAGGTGTCCTCAGGAGAACCAGAGGACACAGGGACAAAGTGAGCATTTGGTCCTACTTATAATATAGAAGGACTTCTTAAAATAGCCACATCAAGCAGAAAGCTAGCAGCTAGCTCTGCAAGCAGAGGAATTTCAGGAAGAAGGTGCTGGGTGGGCAAGAGCAGAGAGACTAAGAACAAAATCAGGGTCCTGCAAGGACTAAGCTGGCCAGCATCCATAAGGTCTTGAGTGTGTAGAGATGGCTGTGTTGTTGTGAGTGGCACACAAAGTGAGGTAGGGCCAGCACAACCGACAAGAGAGGACTGCAACACCAGCCATCCCCAAATGCCCCTTGAAGAATTGCTAGCTTATGCCCAAGGGAAGGGAGGCCACCAAAACATTTTAACAGGGAAGCACTTGTGAGCAGCAATGCACCAGAGCAGCAATGCACATAGGCACCAGAAAGGGATCTGGGACCAGGTTCAGGAAGAGCAGCAAAGAAACTACTGCCAAAGTGAAGCTGCGAGGGTGGTGAGATAGCTGAGCTGGGGACAGAGTGTAGGCGTGGTGGCACATGCCTATAATCCCAGCGCTGGGGAGGTTGAAAACAGGGGGATCACCACGAGTCTGATCTGCATAGTGAGAGCCTGTATCCATTACACAAGTGAAAAATGAATGAATCAGTCAATGAATGAGTGAATGAATGAATGAATGAATGAATGAATGAATGAATGAATGAATGAACAAAGTGAGGATGCTACTGAGTGGACAATGAGGACAGAGAGAAGGAAATCAACCATGGCAGAAGTAATGTGTTAGACAACTGTGCACAGCCTGCTGCCACAGTTCCCTGCCTTTCCCAGACTTCCCTTGCTAGTACACAGCCCCCCGCTGCATCCTCAACCCCCAACGATGTTGAGCAGAGAAGACATACCTGGGGAGAGGGGCCGGGTGTGCTGCCCAGATTTCCGACCATTAGGAGAATATAAAATGACAGCAAGAATATAAGAGAGGAGCCGACTGATCAGACGATAGGAGGAAGGGGAGAAGAGAAAGGCATGGGTTCATTTTGGAAATGTTCTCTTCCTCTCAAGGTGAGAGCAGAACTTCTTCCAGGCTAATGTAATCTTCTAGAAGAGAGTTACAAAAAGGAGATATCTAACTGAATTTGGGGGGCAAGTATGTTTTTTAACAAAATGTTAGGAGATTTCTTCTTTTCAAGCTAGAAGAACACATTAGTCTTATATTCCATAGTGCTTTCGTAAGTTAACAACCATGGCAAACAATCCTGAGAGCTAGTTTTAGTGTGTATTGAAAATACCAAGGTTACAGCAAATAAAAATCAGGTTTTACTAAATTATCTATCACATAATTAAATTAGTGTACATATTTCTACTCATTAAAATTTTCTGTATTAAATTTATGTTGATGAGATTTAATGAAAATAACCATATGTGTCTATACCCTTCAACTGATACAAAGTAACCGTGTGTGTGTGTGTGTATGTGTGTGTGTGTGTGTGTGGTTTCTTTTTCTTTTTCACATCAGACAGGTAATGTGCCCACGTTGTAACAAGGTTTGAAGGTGGCACATCTCATGCACAAGGCATGAACACCCAATCATCACGCTCATGAACCAAAGGATCTGTATGTAGTTTCTTAAATCCCTATTGCTGCTCAGCATGGAGGGAAAGGAAAATAAGAAATTTTGTTAGAAAAATAAGAAATTTTAGAAAATAATAAATTTTCTAATACTTTCTAGAATGCTAAAAGCAGATGCTAGAGAGTCTAATTCATTGTAGAAGTATATACTGCAAAGTTAAAAGTCATCTCAATCATCCAGAACATAAATATACAATGGAAAGAAAAGGAGAGGGCCCTGGAGACAAAAGTAGAATGATGAATCAGAATAGCGGGGCTGAGAAATTTCATGTCTACAACTTTTATTCTACAGATACACTCAGCCAAGTGCAGCCACCTTTATTCACTGGAACAATGTCTGTAATGGCAAAAGACTGAGCAGGATCCAGGGCCCACTATGAAGACCAGTTGAGTAGACCTTGCTGCCTGCTCATGATGGTATGTCAGGCCGGCAGAGGTGGCCCTGTCCCTGCGTGGCCCCTGACCTCCAACACGAACTGTCAAGAGAAAAGTGCGAAGCATAGAGCAAGTGTGTCTCTTCCCCCCATTTGCATAAGGAGGAGGTACATAAATGTGCCTGAGTGTGTTTGTGTGTAGGACATCTCTAGAACTGCTAATACTCACTGCCTTGATGGAGGGTGCTTGAGAACTAGGGACAGGAGCGATGCACTTAGTTTTAACATATATCTCTCGATGTCATTAGACTTTTTTTTTTCAGTGGAACTGGGGATTGAACTCAGGCACTTCAGCTTGCCAGGGAAGCACTTATTCCACTGAGCCAGCTCCCCAACCCAGGACTTCTTTTTTGCCATCTGTACATCTGACCTATTCAAATGTATTTAAAGGCAAGAAATGATGCAGAAGAGAAATTATAGAAAACAGAAAATAAGATACACGAAATAAGGCAGAATTGAACATGTTAAACATTGCTTGATTCTTTTCAACAAATTGTGGTTTGTTTTTAGAAAAAAAAAAACACTGAAAACAAAGTGACACAGAGTAAAAGTAAATGAACTAAGAAATCAGCTTAAGATTCTAGGGAAAAATAAAGAAATGACAAGGGAAAAGAGAAATTTTAAACTATAATATTGCTCAGTAAAATGAAAGGCTGATTCTTTGGAATGATAACAAATTTAATATAGTAAGAATCCAGCAGAAAAGTATAAACATATAATGAAGTATACATCGTGAGCCCATAATATTAAGCTGAGCTGTAAATGGATATGGTCGACAATTTCTTTGAATAACTCCCTATGGTTGCAGAATGCTGGACTGTGTTGGATTGTGGTGTCGAGTTCAAGCACCTAAGGTAGTTGAATGTCAATGGAGTACCCACTTTTGACAGGTGTAGACAAAGGAAGGGGTGTAGAAAGAAAAAATCATGATGTGTGTGTACAGACAGTACAGTTGGGATAGATAACGCTGTGCTTCTACATAATTCTATGAGAGGCAAGATCTGCACTAATGGTGGTTGGACAGGATATTATGTCGGCTTTTAGTGCTATGGTCATCCACTAGGTAAATAATTATTGAATTTTTGATATAATTCAGCTATAAAAAAAACCTGTAAATATAATATCATGTATGCACCTTGT
>PVKA01045175.1:0-15696 GCA_004027165.1 Ctenomys sociabilis
AATAAGTGCTTCCCTGTCAAGCACAAGGACCTGAGTTCAATCCCTGGTTCCGCCAAAAAAAAAAAACCAAAAACACACACACACACACAAATGCTATCTCTCTCTCTCTATCTATCTATCTATCTATCTATCTATCTATCTATCTATCTATCTATCTATCTATCTATCTATCTATGCTAGGGATTGAAATGAGGGCATCATGCATGTAAGGAATATATTTTTCCACTGAGTTATACCCCAAATCCCCAAAAGTGTCTTCTAAAGACTACAAAACAGAATAAACAAAGAGAAATTAAGGGTCAAGTATGGTGGTACCAGTCTATAATCCCAGCTACTTGGGAGGCCGAGGCAGGAAGATCAAAAATGAAGGTTAGCTTGGGTAACTTAGCAAGACCCTACTTCAAATAAAAAATTTTAAAAAGGGCTGAAGATGCAGATTAGTGCTCCCTGAATTCAAATACCAGTACTGAAAGAATCACATTGGCTGGACATGATGGCACAGTCCTGTGATCCTAGCAATTGGGGGGCTGAGGCAGCACAGCACTGCAAGTTCAAGGTCAACCTGGGCTACAAAGTGAGTTCAATGCCAACTTGAACTGCAGAGCAAAACCTTGTCTCAAAAAGAGAAACAAGCAAAATAAACAAAAAACATATACCCATACTCTTACAAACACACTGATTTATATGAGCCTATGTGTAAACTACAGAGAAGGCATGGTACTGTGCATATAAATCTCATTTAAAGTCCAAAATAAAGAGTCCATTGGCCTTGTGATGTTGCAGACTTTCAATTAATGAGTCATATTAGATGGATGACAGCAAAACTTTTGAATTATGACATTTCAAGGCTACCAGGCAAAAATGCCAGAGTCACAAGAATTTTTCTATAACATTAAACATAATAGCATTAATAATGGAACTATTATGTAGCCACCACATTCATGTTTTGTTTGTTCAAACACAGGAGGGACTATGGGGAATGGACTCAAGTCAATCTCCTTAGTTGTGAAGGGCACCACTAAGTCATTCTTCCTTATATATATTCTTTCTTAGTACCACAAATCAGGAGGCATATACAATGAGGCCAATTAGGTGGCACCTTTGCTCAAGAGATTCACATACAGCTCAAGAATTCCCAAGATTAGGGGCTGGAGAGATATCTTGGTGGTCTAAGTGACCACCTGGCAAGTGCAAGGATCCTGGTTTGATCCTCGGTACTGGTACTGCGCACCATGCTGGCCACTGAAACCAGGCGGCATGGCACATGGCTATAATACCCATACTAGGGAGCTGAGACAGGAGGATCACTACAAGTCCAAGCTGCATAGTTAGATTCTATGCCAAATAAGTAAACAGACAAATGATTTTAAAACATTAAAAAAAGAATCTCTAAGATTAAAATTAAAGAATTAAACCCAATGAGCAGTGTGAATTGCTTCAGAGTGATTTTTTATTCTTCCTTTATCTCACCCAGGCATATCTTCTTCTGTATACCCCAGTTATCTTATTTGACCTACTGTTTTCCATTCACTAAAACTCTAGTCATAGCAGCTACCTAGAACTAGTAGTGCTAGTCACAGGTGTGATGGAATCTGATGGTCCTACTAGCTAGGAAAGAGTATCATGTCAGAATCCTTGAAATAAGTATAAAAACACAGCTGTTCAGCGGAGAAATACACATCCCCTATCTAAAGGTCCTATTTTACTACAATTTAAAAATTAGGTCACGTATATTTTTATATTAAACATTTGTTAAATAAACATTTATCATAGCAAAAAAAAATCACACGTACAATAAATAATTCAAGAGAGTATCTGTTAAGTTCTATGAGAAGTGCTGCTACAGGAAATTAGAAATGAAAGAAGAACTTGTTGCTGAGGCAATCAAAAAAGTTTCAGAGAACAATCATTTCAGCTGGGCTTATAAATACAGATCAGTTTGTAGAGGGGGATGTGTGAGGATTCTCTCTACCTTCTGTTCATTTTTACAGTGAACCTAAAGCTGTTCCAGAAAAAAGTCTACCTCAAAAGAAAGGGGAGAAAAAAATATCAGTTATATAAGGGCAGTTGAAGTTAAACCTATGAATCTTGCTTTGGGGTTTTATGAACATACTGTCACATACCTCCTTTTTGAGAAAAAAAAAAAAAGCTGTCATGGTTAAATCTACCCTACTTCTCTACAACAAAAACAGCCCAGTCCTTCAATCATATGGATTGCCAGACCTTTTCATTATAAACTTTTAAGTAAAGAAGTCTGCCCTGATCATCCTCAATTCCATTATCTTTTACTTGGCCATAACTCTGCCTTTTGGACTCGACACTTATTACTCCTCTGAAATGGCTCTTACTAAGATCATCAATTACCACAGGATTGGTAAATCTAATGGATATTTTTCAGTTTTTGTTTTTTAAGGAAGAGAATCAGTATGAAAGGAAACCTCAACAGAGGAAGACTAAGTTATAAGGCAAAATCTTAGAGAATAGAATCACTAACAAAGAGGAGTGTGATGTATATTAGCAATGAGTAGACAGAAGTGAGAGTACATAAGAAGCAAGTAAGTTGAAAAAGGCTGCTGGTGCTCTCAATTATTTCAATAAATTAGTAGTTTAAGTTATTTATAATAGCTTAAGTTCAAGGTTTAAGGAGAAAAGATCTGAATGTGTCATATAGCCGGTAAGAAACAAAGGAGAGAAAATGGGAATGAACAATTGTGAACAAGACTAAAAGAATGGAGAGTACCAGACAAACCTACTGGATTTAAACTCCAAATCTTTCTGTATCTCCGAGTGTCATTTCCACCATCTATAAAGTAGGTAACATAATATTTCCTTAAGAATGCTGTGAGAACTGCATTAAATGAGATAGCTTACTCAAAGTATTATTGGTTTTATTTGAGCACTTCCCCCAGTAATGTTTAGGAATTAAAACACAGAAAGATAAAAGATGACTGGAGCTTGGGAAGGTGGACAGGAGAAACCATCCAGAATAGCCTTGAGAGAACAATGCTATAATAGCTGACTGAACCCAATAAAATAAACACAAGGGTCTGCCAACCCAGAAGAACAAAGCTAGGGCACTCAAGAGATCAAAATGAGGTTAACAACAGACTAATAGTTGCAGATGAGATGAAGGTTGTGGTCACAAACAAATTTATTTCAAGATCTTGAAAGCAGAATACCAAATAAGAATGAGATCTGAGTATGGCTAATCAAAATCTAAACTTTTTCTTTCTTTTGAGACAGGGTTTGGCTCTGTACTTCAGGCTGGTCTTCAATTCACATAGATCCTCCTGCCTCAGCTTCTGGGTTTCCTCAGTGTTAGGATTACAGGTGTTCACCACCATGCCTGGTATAAACGTTATTGTAATGAACACCACTTAAGATAGTTTTATGAGAAATCCTCAGTTTCACAACTTGAGTCTCTTTTTTCTTTCACATGGAAATTCCAAGGCTGTCCTTGAACTCTGGAACTCAGGCAGTCTTTCCCCTGCCTCTGCCTCTCAAGTAGGTAGGCCTTTCAGGTACACAACACTGCACCTGGCCTGATTATTTTTTGAAAATTAAAAAAAAAAACAAACAACTTCTTCTAGAAAGAATAGCTATTATGACACAATCAGTCACAAATGCTGGAAGGGCTATGGGAAAAAGGAACCCTTCTCCACTGTTGGTAGGAGCGCAGACTGGTACCACCACTGTGGAAATCAGTGTGGAGATTACTAAAAAAGCTAAGATTGAGGGTCCCATTTGACCCAGTAATTCCCTGCATATCTTTCCAGAAGAATTTAAAATATCACATGACAGCAATGTATGTGCACTCATGTTTATGGCAGCACAATTTGTAATAGCTAAATCTTGGAAACAACCCCAAAGCCCATCAACTGAAAAATAGATTAAAAGGTAGTCTTTTTATGCAATGGAGTATTACTTAGCCACTTGAGAGCTTCATAGATAAATGGATGCAACTTGAGACCATACTCATAAGTGAAATAAATCAAATTTACATACATAAACATTGTATTGTTTTCCTGGTATGAAAAACTGAAAGAGTAAATAAAGTCTAAAATGTACATTACATATTGTGAAATGGGAAGAAATTGTTCAAAAGGAAAAAGAAACTAGGAAGGGTGAAAGGGGAAAGGATAGTAGGGAAATGGGAAAAAATACAACTAAGATTAGTGTCTCTTAGGAAGGTAAAAAGAAAAGTTTGTGCTAATATCATTTGGAGAAATTTTCATGCCCATATCTTGTACCCTGAGCAATTACTTTAAAGATAACATACAATGTATAACTAGTATTATTATTCCTATTTTTTTGTTATGAAATTTTATTTTACCTTTTTCCATAAAATAAAAGATAAATTTACCATTTCATGCCTTTTTGGGGATACAGTTCAATGCATTTACTTTAAGCACATGTATACTGTTGTACAACTACTACTACTATCTATCTCCAATACTTCATCTTTCTAAACTGTATTCTTGGTAGCTTATATATAACTTTACCTTCATAAAACTTACAACTTTATTTTTTATAGGTAAAGAAACTGAAGCTTTAAGAAGTTAACTGACTTCCTATGATCACACAGCTAACAAACAATAAATCTAGTTTCAAACTTATTTATCTATGGATTTCAAGACCTTCAATCTTTTCACAGCATGTTGCTATTAAAGTCAGAAAGAAAAAAAAAAACCCAAAAAGGACACCACAAAAAATGTGAGGATACTATATTTACCACCTTTGCTTAATCCCTCTCATAGGAATTCGCTGTACTTTAATAACTACTGTATTCCTCTCTTTTGTTTACTTTTCCTGACTTTAGGCAAGGAAAACATCCAATTTTTTTTTTTTTTTTGAATTAAACTCAGGATCTTGTGCTTGCCCAGCAGGCACCTGTGTCACTGAGGTATAGCTTCAGCTGCTCCAATGCTGTTTCTAGATGTTAACTGTTTAACATCCAGTACTCCTCCTGGTTCCCAATTTATAAAATGAATAATGGTATCAGATAGCAAAATAAACTAGATTTGAGTTTACTTGGGAATTAGATGAAAGGTTCAATATAAAACCTCAGTTTGTTATAAGGGAACAAATTAAATTGCTTTCTTTTCTGTACTTTCTTGGATGAGATGCAAATTTTTTTCGTTAAAATTGCTCTTTTTCTGCTGCCAGCCCCACCCCTGGGCGCATTGAACCTGCCACTGAAACTGGGCATGGTAGAGCAGGCCTGTAACTCCAGCGCTGGGGAGACTAAAAACAGGAGGATCACTATTAATACAAGGTGTGTGGTGACTGTACCAAATACATAAAAATAAATAAATAAATAAAACCATTGGTCTTTCTCTTTAGGCTAAGTATCTTCTATCTTCTTTTTCACAATTCAACCTGTCCTGGATCTAGTTCTGGGAAGTCAATTTAAAAACAAAAGTAAGTAACCACCCCAATTAAAATGTTTCTTCATAAATGTTTCATTTTATTTGCACTAAGGCATAAATTCAATGATTAGCTTTAACAAAGTAAATCTTAAACTGGAAGTAACCTGCATATGTATGTATACCTACATAAACATATATACATGTTATCTGAAATATGGCTTACATATACATGAATGTGTGTACATGTGTATACTCCATCAAAAAATGAATACAGTTTAGGAAAATAAACAAAATACAATATTTTTCCAACAGATGGTGTTACCCTTGTATGGGGGACCCTAGAGAACATTGTGTATGGCAGAACACCCACTATATCACTGGCCCTTAGAGCAATCTCAGTGACCAAGGTCAATCATGCAGCACTTCATGGAAACTAACGGCCACACTTTGAGTACCTTTTGTAACTGTAGAGGCCAAAGGTAACTTGTATTAATCTCATGATGTCTCAATAAATTTAGTATTAAATATGTATACAAGGTTTTTGTTGTTGTTGTTTTTAGAATCAAACTCAGGACCCTGAGCTTGCCAGGCAGCTGCTATGTCATTGAGTTATATCTTTTCCTGAAGAGCGTATATATTGTTTTGTGGACTATCAGTCTATCTATCTGTCTATCTATCTCAACATATAAATCAACAGAAGCAGTATATTGTAATTCATCCACAATGGAAGCTTTTCAAATATTTTGAGATATGTTAAAATCTGTTTCTAAAAACTTTCAATCTGCATACTGAGCAACAGAGGTGGCTGGCTCAGGAAGAGGTTATAAAAGTTAGTTTTGCAGAGGTTTTTGGCTTCCGCATCTCAGAAATTATACTATGTTTATTGCCAAGAAGTGATATGTGAAAATCCCCTCCTCTGGACCACATGATGGCACTTGTAGCTCTGTCAGCATTAACCATTCACTCCAATTTGGTCTATAAAATCACATTGGCTTTTCACCGTTTCTCAGTTTTGGCTCACATTTCAAGAAACTTCCCTTCTTCAAAGACTTTTCAGAGCCTACACTGAACCAAAGATAATTTATAAATGCAAACATATCACTCTCTAAATCAGCACACTACCTCAGAGCATCAAAACTGTATGTGGTCTCTTTTTGGCCACCAAATAGGTAAAAAATTTCTAACTCACAAGATAAGAAACATTATATTGCATTATGACCTAAACCATTAATTCTAGGTCAACGATGGGTCTCTAACTGAATATCAAGACACATTTTGTAAAAAGTACTACTGCTCTTCATGTCTTGGAGGATAAGTTTCAGATGTTTTCTTAGATCTTAAAGGACTAAAAAACCTTCAAAGCCTGAGTCTAAAACAAAGTATGGTACTAGAATTTATTGTGAATTTTTCTAAATTGTTCCTGTAGGCACTTACACGTCTGTGTTGCTAAGACAGTAAACACACTACGGTACAATGTCTTATACATTTTAAGGGAAATTACTAGGTTTTAGTATTTTAGAATTGATAAATAAGTCTATACTAGTGTTCATAATAATGAAATATAAAACTCAGCATTTTATTTTCAAAAGGTACAAGACCAGGTATCCTCAAAAAGGTTAACTTCAAGTTGTTCAGGCTATGATCTCAAATATCCCTGACTTTTCTTCATAATTTAAAACCTGGTCTAATCCTTTATCACTTTTATCTTTTAGACTAAAGAGTTCAAATTATTAAGGCTATTAACTTTTATTCTTAAGTTAGATAGAATTTAGGTAGTATAAGTTTATCTAGCTTTATCTTGGTAATTTTCATTACGCACTTCCTTTTCTAAAAAATTTTCACTATAGTAGCAGTTACTGAAGATATAACTAACTCAGAACGATTAAATTGCAGAATTAAAAGGAACTAACAGGCTAAATGTAACTTTCTACTTTTATAAATGAGGAGACTGAGTGAGGTCTAAAGCTGATAAATAACTTTCCTATAGTAAAACAACTAAAACCCTGAGCTACATTTAACAAAATTATTCTTCAAATTGCAGATTAAGTGAATTGCCATCAATATTTTATAAAAGCAACAGAGTAGAAAATTAACATAGGTGCTTCAGTTAATTTTTCCCCAGTTATATGCATATATCAGATAATAGCATTATGACAGTTTAGAAGTCAATGCAATAAGATATCTTTGAGTAGATTTAAAATTTTACAACTTATTAATTTACTACTATGGTAATAATTTTACATAGTACAATGACTAAGCTAATAAAACATCCAATTATTAAATAATAAGTGCTATCATTTAAAATAGGCCATATTTTCCCTTTTAAAAAAAGTCTGGTTCTGAACATTATACCCTTTCCCATCTATGAACAGGCAAGTTTTTTTTTTAATGTCGTATTTCTGTAGAACTTATATGTATAATAATAAGTAAACAACCTTTTTTAAATAACAAATTCTAGAATTCTGATCCTTACCAAACACTGGAATAACCAAAAAACAAAAACAAAAACAAAACAAAAACAAAAACCAAAACACCAACAAACAAAATCAAGAAAAACTACCTAGTTTGTGGGGGGGAACAGTGCCCTCTAGTGGACTCATTAAATGACACTGCATAATTCTCATTCTTAATAGTTTAGAGATTAAAGTAACACTAATATATCCAGAACAGAAAAGATACCAATACAGACATAAGAAACTGAAAAACTCATATAAAATTCAGGGCTGTTACATTTATGTACGATGGGACAAATGCATATTTATAAATTACTCAGTGGTTACTTGTAATCAAGTGAGAAATGAGGGGAATCCTGGCCTTATTCAGAATCACCAGTTTAAGAAAAACATTTAGCCTTCTTGAGTTTAATGAAGGTGTTAAGTTAAATCTAGGGACTCTCTAAGCTCTTTAGTTCTTTCTTCTCTAATTAACCTTTTTGTATTGTAGTGCAGGGTCTATAGGGTCTCACTACACAGATCAGACTTGCAGTGATTATCCTGTCCTCAGCCTCCCAAACACTGGGATTACTGGCGCACACCACCATGCCTAGTCTCAACTGCCATCTCAGTGCACCCCAGGGGTGGGGCTGGCATGGCAGGCTGGGGATTGAACCTCCAACCTCTGTGTCTGCCTAATCCATTATTTGGCCAGCCCATAATTGAGAAGGAATTTTTTTTTGCTGACTGAGGGTCTGATGCAGCATGTGGAGCTGGGGATCGAACCATGTTCTACTTACTGTGCCTGAGTTTGCCTAAGCAGATACTTTAAATGACTGAGCTAATCTGCAACCCCCTAATTCATCTTTTAAACCAATACCATATTAAGATTTGCTCAAAAAATATTTCCTGGTTCTTCAGTTCTTGAGAATATACCAAACTTAGCTTGGTCTCTTATAATTTGGCTATCATCGTTTTCTTACTGATACAGAAATTTCCTCTAATCTAGGAGGGATATAAGACACGAACACCCTGGAGATACCTGAAACTGTAGGTAGTACAAAATTCTACACTGTCTAATTTTTTTTTCTTGTTTTTAATAGTAAGTCACTAACATATAAGCAGGGTAGACAGTGTAGATACACAGGAAAAAGGAACGATTCATATTCTGGATATGAGTGAGCCAGATGGTATGAGAATTTTATCATTCAGAATAGTGTGAAATTTAAAACTTATAACGTTTTGCTTATTTTTGGAAACTGCCATCCAGTATTTTCAGCTTGTTGTTGACTACGGGTTAACTGAAACAACAGAAAACAAAACCATGGCCAAACTGGATATTCCTTATTTCAAGTGAGCCAATGTTCAACATCTGAACCCACTACCATAATTTTTTTCTCACTTTTATTATTTCTCATGCAGCAACCTCTTAAACTTAATGAGTACACTGCATGTACACATTAGAGTTGGTAAAAAATTATTCTGCCATCTCAATTACTGTTAAACTCACAGGGGATTGAACCTCCAACCCCTGTGTCTGCCTAATCCATTATTTGGCCAGCTCATAATTGAGAGGATTTCTTTTTTTTTGGGATGACTCAGGGTCTGATGCAGCATATTTTTTTTTTTTTGTTCAATTGTTTCATTTTTTTAAGACAGGATCATACTACGTAGTTCAGGCTGGCCTTGAGCTCACAACAGTGTTACCATCTCAAGTGTCCCGAACTCTTCCGATTAACAGTATGCACCACCATGCCTGGAAACAAGTTGGTAGCGCCTGCTAGAAACTAAGCATATAATGTACATTTTGGATGCAGATTATTAGTTTAGATTAGGCAAATAGCCATTTTCATTTTTCAAGTGAGGTAGGGAAAGACACATAAATGTTTGAATTGTGAGAAAAAAAAGTAACAGTTTTAATTTCTGAGGAAAAGTAGGTATTTTGACTATAATATGGTAAGATACCAGGAAAAGGTTAAAGAAAGGAAATGAGTTAAAGGAAAGTACCAATAACTATGTTTGAAGCATGAAAGATAGTTGGGTAAATGGTTTGGGGCACATATAAAGACAGCACAGTGGCTTAAATTAAATGTGTATAGGAGTATTTTGAAAACAAAGCTAATAATAATTAAAAAAAAAAACTGATCGTGGTGGGGAATGGAATAGATTATTGTTTGTTTGAGACAAAATCTCGCTGTATAGCTCAGGCTAGCTTTGAACTCACTATGTAGCCCACACTGGCCTTGAACTGATACTCCTGTATCAGTCTGCCAAGACTAGGATTATAGGCTTGCACCACTATGCTCCACTACAGATCACTATTATAAGGCTAATGATGCAATGGGGATCTGGTGAAAGAAATATTAAAACAGGAGAAAATGAATGGAGAGTAAAAAAAAAAGGTATAGTTTTCCAGTTATCTTGGATAATGAAACAACCTTACAACCTTCAGCTAGGCAAGTTGACAGTTACTTGCAAAATAATGCACAATTTATTCTTTATAATGTTCAATTAAGGCCACAAGTGAGTTTTACATATTGGAAACTACACAGGATTAGATTGGCAGGCAAAGATGTCTGTCATTACAGATCCTGTCATCAATACTCTTCAACTGATGCTAGTTGAATTTATGGCATATATTCTTCAGATTAAGACTTAAAGCTTCTTAATTTTAAGGCAAATTTCTTTACTTAACTGCTTTTCCTTACATTTTAGTCAGTTAGTATAGATCTTTCCTATATAAATAAACATAGTAATATGTTCTGTTATGACACTCTTTCAGATATTAATTGTATGGGATTTTATTTAATCTCATTGAGTCCTTTGTATTTTGTAAACAATATAGTCTAATTATCATGATTTTTGCTACCTTTGTTATAGAATCATGCCATTTCATTCTTAATAAAAATTCCCCAAATTTAGCATCTATCAAAATATTGCAGATGTTTAACTATTTCCCAAGAGGCAAAACCTCTGCAATGACCATAAACTTTTTTTGCAAAACAAAAACAAAAAACAAAAACTTTTTAAAAAATCTCAGTTTCTTAAATTTATAAAACACTGTGCTAATTTTAATAGAGATTTGAGTTAGGAAGACTTTTAAACTTTAGTATACAGTTTTATAAGTGAGTTCAATTGGATCTCAAGACACAGTATGTTTTGAAAAACTTTAATGTTCTTAAATTAGGACTATTACATAATCAAGGTTCGTAGTTAAAATTTGTGTAGTTATAGCTTATTCATTTACACTGTATATTACATTGTACTGTATTAGTACATTACAACCTTACATTACACTGTTATTTATGAACAACTGAGTTGTTTCTAATTTCTTGCACAACAGGAAGTCAGAGTTAAAAGTTCCAGCTTGGTGATTAAAGCTAACACAGTAAACAAACAGTGTTCATGTATGAATTTTCTGATTTTAAGTGTAAAATCCTTAATAACTATTCTTAAAATAGAACCACTTTCCCAAAAAGTAACTTCCTACTGAAAACTAAACCTATTCTCAACTTACCTCAAAGGGCAGAAAGAGATTATTAGAAAAACAAATGTGTATGAATAATGATTTCAATTACCTGTCTTCTTCTCGAACCCACACTGGAGTTTTGGGAATTTGTGCTTCAAAATACTTAGACGCTTTATAACAAAAATTGCTGCAAAAAGACTGAGGAGAGCATGTTAAAATTATTTTTTATTATGAAACATAACCTATATAGAGAATAAAACACAAACAGTATAGTTGAAAGAACAAAACAAATATTGAATATATGAATATTCTGCTACCTATGGTCAGAAATAAAGTATAGTACCTGTGAGGGCTTTTATGTGTTCTTCCCTCACAGGATAGCCTTCCATATTCTCCAGAGGTAAGCACTATCATACTAATTTTTATTAACATACTATTAATATTTGATATTAATCATTCCTTTGCTTTTCTTTAGCTTTACTACTTACTGTATATCCTTATACAACATCCAGATTTGTCTACATTTCAACCTTATCTAAATGAAATAGGTATTTTTTTCTTTTGTTCAAAATCTTGCTTTTAAAATTCATGTATAGCTTATTCATTTACTGTATTGGAATATTGCACTATTGCTTATGGACAACTGAGTTGTTTCTAATTTCTTGCTACTTATGGAGTTTTTAAGGATGATTTCTTTAAATTTTAGTAAAATACACATGATATGAAATATGCCACATGAGACATTTTTAATTGTACAGTTCAATAATATCAAATTCATTCTATTGCATCAATACCAGCATTCACCCTTGGAAGTCTGTGCACCTTACAAAACTGAATATTATATCCATTAAACAATAACTCCACATTTCACTTTCATTGGCAAGCACCATTTTACTTCTTGTCTATGAGTTTGATTACAGCAGGTACCTCACTGAAGTGAAATCAATTTGTTCTTCTGTCCTGGCTTACTTCATTTAGTATAATGTATTCTAGGTTCACTCATATTGCAATGTCCTTTTCCTTTTAAGAGTATTTCTTTTTTCTTTCTTTTTTTTTTTTTTTCCTGTACTGGGGATCAAATTCAGAACCTTGTGCTTGCTAGGCAGGTGATTATGCCCCGAGCTGTCTCTCGGGGCCAAGATTGAATATTTCAATGTATGCATATATCACACTGGATAATACAACTGTGAACATTCTTATAAAATACATACTATACTGGTACACAAGGTAAGAATTTAAGAGTTTCTTTAAAGTACAAAGAAATGGGAGAGGTTTGCTCATAAATAATATGCCAAGTAGCTAGGGAAACAGTTCAGTGGAAGAGCATTTGTTTACTATGCTTAAGGGCCTGAGTTCAATCTCTAGCACCACCAAAAAAAAAAAAACAAACCCTAGAGTACTTAATATTATCATATTAGTCATGTGAATCGATTACATAAAAGTTTCCTATTAGTTTGTCTCTTTATTATATATTCACAATATAAATCTGTGGTCAATTATAAGTGGGAAGTTTAACTTCCTACCTCTGGCTCATTTTTTCATTTTTTTGGAAAGTTCTAATAAATGAGCTTTAAATTTTATTTATTTATTTATTTATTTATTTATTTATTTATTTATTTATTTATTATTGGAAGTGGGGATTGAACTCAGGCCTTTGTGCTCGCCAGAGAAGCGATTATTCCACTGAGCCATCCCCCTGGCCCCAATATAAATCTGTGGTCAATTATAAGTGGGAAGTTTAACTTCCTATCTCTGGCTCATTTTTTCATTTTTTTGGAAAGTTCTAATAAATGAGCTTTAAATTTTATTTATTTATTTATTTATTTATTTATTTATTTATTTATTATTGGAAGTGGGGATTGAACTCAGGCCTTTGTGCTCGCCAGAGAAGCGATTATTCCACTGAGCCATCCCCCTGGCCCCAGAGCTTTAAATTTTAATGTAGAAAGTTTATTGAGTTTTCCTTCATGGTTTATAGTTTTCTACTGAAATCCTTCTCTAAGTTTATATTCTTTCATTTTACTTTCTAAAAAGGTCTGCCTTTTACATTTATTTATTTAATCTTCCTACTTTGAATATAGACTGGGATGCAGTCATTTTCGTTTTTTCCATCTGGATAATAACTGTGTCATGATTACTAAAATGCCCTTCTTTTCCCCATTAATCATATAATATTTCCACTATCGTGTACCAAATGTATCTATATATGTGGTGAGTCTGTTATTGGATCTTGTGTTACGATTTACTTGCCCAGATTTATGCCAATGTGCAATTTAAAGTTTTAAATATTTAAGTCTCAATTAAAGCTTATGCAACGAATTATTTTTAGTACTACTTCAAGTATTTATAAATAATAAATGTTTAACACAATTATTTTTTAACAGTAAGTTTTATTTTTTTATGTATTTGATACAGGGCCTATAAGGTCTATACGGTCTCACTGCTTAGATTGGACTCATCATGATTCTCCTGTTTTCAGTCTCCCAAGTGCTGGGATTATAGGCATGTGCCACCATGCCTGGTCTCAATCGCTATCTCAGTGCCCTCCCCTCTGGGAGGTGGGGGCAGCACAGCAGGCTGGAGATCAAACCCAGGCCTGCCCTCTGCCTAAGCAGGTAGGTACTTTAGTACACTGAGCTATGTGGCCATCACAGGAAGTTTTATTTTTGAATTGTATTTAGTATCATATTAAAAATTAACTGCCACATTAAAAAGAGTCTTTGAACTTACCTTTCTTTCAGTAATATCATAGACTTTATTGGTTTTGGTAGAAATTTTATATTTCTGTTTTGGTACCTAAAGAAAAGAAAGTTTAGCTTATGTTATGTTTTGGGACTATATGTCCTCCCAAAGCCTCATGCAGTCATGGGATGAGCTTCTAGAGTTTGTGATTAATTCATAATCCAATGCTGTGATTACAGGTGTGAATGCCACACCTGCCCTGGGGCAGAGACACCTTGATGCAGTATAAGGGAAGGAAAGAGGCCTGTTCTTTTTGCTGCTCCTCCTTTACTCTTTCTGTTTTCCACCATTATGAACTGCTGCCCTCTTGCCATGTGCCACTCTGCCTTGGAGCGGCTGATTACGGACTGAAACCTCCACAAACGGAGCCACATAAACTTTGCTTTCCTTAATTTTGGGTGTTGGGTATTTTGTCCCAGCAACAAGAGAAAAGATAGCTTACAAAAGAATCTGAGTAATAAATGTGAATTCAGATTATAAGACTAAGTCATCTATATGACATATTTTTGGCCAACTCATGTCATTAATGACATCATATTTAATTTATTGTTCCTTCTACAAAGTACTATGATAAATTTTTAAAAGCCTACATTTCTAAAAAGTAGTACTTACGATGCCCAGCTTCTTCTGACATAAAGGATAACCACAGAAGTTGATAATTGAGCGTTCAACCACAACATCACTGTAGTGAGCAGGTGTGATGAATTTCCCCTATAATGAAAGTAGATGGGCATTTACTTGGATTAATGGAAAATTTTCAGCAACCTCATCTGAAAATAAAGGGATAATGATAGTTCCTACCTTGCTGAGCCTGGGTGCTCATGCCTGTGACCCCAGCACTCAGGAGACTGAAGCAAGAAGGTCATTTCCAGCTCAAGGCCAGCCTAAACTATACAGTGAATTAAGACCAGACTAAACTATACAGTGAGTCCACCCTCCCTCCCATCCTCTCTTCCCCCTCTTCAAAAAAAAAAGAATGCCTACTTCATAAGTCTGAGGTTAAAATTAGAGAAAATAAAGGAAAAGTTTTTAGACATGTTTGTCATATAGCAAACATTATTTTATATATATATATATATATTTCTTTTTTATTTTAGGGAAGGGTCTACAGGGTGTTCAGGGTCTCATTACTAGATTGGTCTCATAGGAATCTGTCTGTTTACAGCCTCCCAAGTGCCGACATTACAGGCGCAAGCCACCACGCCCAGTCTTTTTTTTTTTTTTCATTTATTTTTATTTTATTAAAATACAAATGTCAGACAGTTTCAAAACACCTTAACCATACAGAGTCGATGAATTAATACATAGCAAACTTTTCATAACGTTTTGATATTGTACAAGGTGCATACATGATATTATATTTACAGGTTTTTTTATAGCTGAAATTATATCAAAAATTCAATCATTATTTACCTAGTGGATGACCATAGCACTAAAAGCCGACATAATATCCTGTCTAACCACCATTAGTGCAGATCTTGCCTATCATAGAATTATGTAGAAGCACAGCGTTATCTATCCCAACTGTACTGTCTATACACACACATCATGATTTTTTCTTTCTACAACCCTTCCTTTGTCTACACCTGTCAAAAGTGGGCACTCCATTGATATTCAACTACCTTAGGTGCTTGAACTCGACACCACAATCCAACACAGTCCAGCATTCTGCAACCATAGGGAG
>PVKA01045176.1:0-15695 GCA_004027165.1 Ctenomys sociabilis
AATCATCAAGCATATAACATTACAACTTGTTTTCCTGTGTGGTGCCATTTGGCTTAGCTATTATTTGTTTATCCATCTTAAACTGTGAAACCATGTAAGCTGATATGGGTCCGTGCTCATATCAGTGTGTAGACAATGCAAGACCACTGGTCTCTGCTGAAGAGACCACTGTCTCTGAATGAAGGCCACAGAGCAGCTCGTTAAACAGATCAAAGTACTTTATGCCAGCACTTTGAGGTTCGGATGCCTCTGAATCCTGCACTCACTGGTCTTGCTTGTTCAATAAAGATGATGGAGTCCATATACTTCCCAGCCTAACCTGAAATAGTTCTAAAAAACCTATATGTATTCTGTGCCTTATCCTGGAGCAACTAACCCACTACCCAAATGGCACCTGAATATACATTCTGTGTATACATTTCTGTAAGTTTCCCTTCTCTAACAGTCTTTGAAAGATGTTATATATTTGCACATTTGAATCTCTGATTGCTAGAATTTTTAGCCTACTAATTTTTTCTCAATCTGTCTTTTTTCTTATCTCCTTGTGAACAGTCTGGAATCTTTTAGAGTTAATCTCTATGCTTTTGTTGGTTTCTAAAAAGAGTATGCTCCTTTTCCCGCAAAATAAAAATGTCTAAAGCTTTTTGTCTGATATTTTAAAATATTAGTTAAATTTATTGATATAATTGAGATGTACATGGTTGTGGAACATTCGTGAATGACAAAAAGAATGACAGCAAGGCTGGATAAAATCGGCCACAGGGATCTCACCGAGTTTGATTGTCTCCAATTGAGCCGTGAGGGAATGTAAGGGAAGTCACTTACATTTCTTGATGGTTAAAAATATGCTAAGGAAAGGACATAACTAATTTGGTATAAATAATCCATTTCCATCAACCTCCTCTTTACCAATTTGTAAATTTACACATCATTAGTTGGTCATTTCCCAGTTAAAGGAAGACGAGGCAGAGCGTCCAGGAATGTACTATTCCCTGTATCCCAGCTTGATGGGATTAACATGGGATGACACATTTCTTCAGATCTATGTTCTTAGACTTGTATCTTTGTTCCCTGCTTGCTAGGGACAATAATCTTCTCATTTATATTACTACAATTCTCCTTTTTACTTTTCTGCTAAAATTTTATGAAGCACCATCATGAGGACAGCAGACTATTGATCCATGGCTTGTTGGCAGGCTCATCCTCATCACCAATCTCGGCAAGATATACAAACAGTATAGAGATAACATAGACAGGTTACTATTACACACCCAATGTACCATGGAACAGCATAAAAAGGATTAAAGTTTTCAATGCCGTTGGAGATGCCTTGTAATAGATCAGTGCCAGACAATTCCGGCAATTGTTCTGCAAATGTATTATCCACGTGTTGTGCAAGAGACAATAAGGATCTCAGAGGTGATATTACCATGAAGCAATAAAGAATTTTTACGTTTTCTTATGGGATATATGTTTGATTCCAGGGAACTGGAGTTATGCAAAATGAGATATTCCAATCACATTTTAAAGAAGTTGATGCTGCAGATTAACAATTTTATCTCCTATCATAAAACAACTTGTTCTAAATCATTTTTCTTAGTGTTTAATTCTAAATCTGTGTGTCTCTGTGAAGTCCATAATTGTGAGTCTTTGTGCTACTGGTGCACAAAGGGAAAGATTTGTACACTGTGGCCTAATGCTTTCCCAGCTGTAGATGCCGTGACTGTGACTGCCACTGTTTCTAACATTATGGCTATAGAAAGCCTAAAGATTCATTTTATCTCTTCAACACCTCTAGGAAATGTTGCAACAGCATCACGGAAGAAGAGTCTTGCCATGGGCATGGTAGTTGTACAGGTCGCCAAATTCCGGTCCTTGCCTTAAGAATATAAATACTATTCCTACAAAAGTAAAGGATAGCAGAATAATTTAGATATGTATACAAAGAACACCTTTGACGTGTAATGATATAGGTACAGGGAATCCAATAACTAGAAGCTATAAGCAACAAGTAAGAGGGGTGAATACATGCCTGTGAAAAATGTGTGTCATTTCTTTCAAATTTTAGATGTAAAGAATTATAGGATAGACTTTTCCCCATATAACTTTTTATTGAAGCACAACTTTTAATGAGGGAGCTAACTTCCAAAGATGATGTAGTATTGGTCTACCAGGAACATGGGGATGCTAGGAGACATTCTTCCTCCATGCCACACTATTGTATCCTTGACATTTTTAATTCTAATATAAATCTCATCATAGCCATTTTATTTCCTTCTTAACTCCTTTCCTTCTGTCCTTTAGGCTGACCAATAAAGCCCCAATCTATGACACTTCCATGGGAAGTATTAACCAATATGTGAGCTACCTCTACAGGCTTCTTAATGTACCCAGTGACTGAGGTAAGCAAAATTGTTAGTTTGGCATGGTGGAAAATTGGCAGTAGAAATGTGTTATCATCAGCATACCTTTCTAAGTTTGCCCATGTAAAGAAAAACAAATTTCTCCTTTTCTCCCTTGTCTCTTATGGTATTTTTTGCTACAGATAACAAGAATCTTGTGCTTGCTTTTAAGCAACGAGCTCCATTCCAAATATAATAGACAAGCCTTCTACTCCAATCTTGTAGAATGGAATTCTGGTTCATTCTACTGCTGGCACTCCTGGTCCCAAGGCATGATAGGGGCTAGGTAACCAAGAACTTTCATTAACATAGATGAGTAAAGAAGTATCTCACCAGTGAACTCCTCCTTTGAGTGGTGGATATCCATGGTAACTTGAACATTTCCTATAAGTAGAAAATCTATCTTACTGTTTTCTGCTAGTGCCAGACTAAACACAAAGTCTAAAATTATGTTTAATAGAACAACAGGAAGCAACTACAAAGCTACCATATCAAGAAACAAGTTGATACTAATTTTCTTGCAGTGTATTCTTATAAGCATTCTCTCACCTTCCTCTGTGAGTCTTTCTATTTTTTTATTTTTTCTCAGGTAGGTAATGGGGCTTGACTTGTTTTAGAAAGTGGCCATCTCAGTGTTGTCTTCTTAAAGTTATTCTTTTCATTTCACCAATTCGAGAATCTATATCAGAATATTTACACTTACTCATTTTCTGGGTTTTATTATGGAGCTGGCATCCAAATTATGTGTCTGGCTGGCTGTTTTGACTCAAACAAAACCTCTTCCCTATGTCTGAACAACTCCTGCAACCCATTGATTAATATCATTTAAAATGGAAACAGGTAGTTGCAAAGGAACACTCACTTCCTTTGTCCAATGATGTTCTGAAGATCTGTCTGGTAGTTGATTTAAAAAATTCAATGTAAATAACTCTTTTTGTTCCATTAATTTAGATGTATTCATCTGTATTCCTGTACCATTTCCCTCCTTTTTTTAAATAAGCATTTCTTTTAAATATCTATTTGCTTGTCCTATAATTGCTTGTCCATCTGGATTAAGGTGGATACCTGCAATATGAGTAATATTCCAATGTGCAAGAAAAAAAAAAAAACTTTACTAAGATAGGTAGGCACATTATCCATTTTAGTCTGTTGTGGGTCCCCATTACATTAAATGCTTCTAATAAATCTATACCATATTGTCTTCTTTCACTGAGTAAGGGGGTAGCCCATCAGAAACCTGAAAATATGTCTATGGATACATGAACATATTGTAATTTCCCAAAAGAGGGGACATGAATAACATCCATTTTCCTAAGTTGGTTCTCTGCATTTTCTATAGGATTTACTCCTTGAAGAAAGGGATGGCCTTGTAGAGCACTGCTATGTGCGCAAGGATTTAAGACATGTTGAAATTGCTTGTGTGTGATAGTAAATTTATAGATAAGCTCTTGTTTATTAGTATGCTTACTAGTATGAAGCATGGATATCCATGGTAGCTTGAACATTTTCTATAAGTAGGAAATCTACCTGATTGTTTACTGTTGACTTAGTGCCAGACAATGCATTATGAGCTCTAATATGTCTAACAAAGAAAAGTTGATTTCTATATCTTTTGAGATCCTCCAAGCTAGAACATAATTGTATTAATTTTTAACCATATGGAACTAGGGTAATAGTTTCTATTTCTTTGGCTGCACATTTAGTATATTGGCAATCATTTATAGGATTTAATGTCACAGCAATTGTCAAGTAACAATGATAGCAACTAACTCTACCTTTCTTTTTCTTTCTCGGAATTGGGGATTGAACTCAGGCCCTTGCACTTGCCAGAGAACCACTTATTCTACTGAGCTAGCTCCCGGGCCATAACTCTGTCTTTTGAACAGATTGAAAAGTCGTTTGTTCAGTTCTAGTTTTAGCACACATATAATGCACCTTGCCAAGTTTATTTTTGTTTTATTTATTTATTTATTTATTTATTTATTTATGGTTTGTTTCATTGAGAAACAAATAGCAACGAAGCAGTATCAAAACTGATTAATAGGACAGTTTCAATAAAATTAATACATTGTAAATTGTTATCTTCTTAGTAATTATCCATAGTACAAGAAGCAGACAGGATATCCTGTGTAAACCTTATTAATATAGATCTTTCTATTCATTGAATTGAGCGAATATAGCTGTATATCGATCCTAACTAGTCTGTTTATACAAACACAAGATGGTCCTCCTTTGTATTCCTTTTTTTTTTGCTTAGACCTGTGAGCAATGGGTATTCCATTGCCATCTAAATACTATAGGAGCACAAATTCAGCAAAACAATCCAACACAGTCCAACAGTCGACAACAGTAGTGGGTTATCCGCAGAAATTGTTGACCTGAGTCTTTCAAAGGTCACCATGTTAATATGGCTTTACTTTACATATCTCAGAGACCTGTATAGTAAGAAATGTAACTTGTGTATCTGATAAGGCCAGTCATGTACACTTGGGATTTACTCAATTATTCTGTACCTCACTTTGTAGATCCTTGGTCAGTGTCAGCCTTGTAGATGAGTCGTGATCAATGATGTAGTGTGCTTGATCACTTTTTTCTCTGTGAAAGCCTGTGAGAAAATTTTCTCTCCATGTGACTCTCTTTAGGCACACTACATCATGGATCACTTTCATCTGTGCTCCCATAATCTCCTTGGTCAGAAATTTTGGGACACAAGTAAGGTACATGATTTTACAGTACAGGTCCTCCTATGTCCTGAGACTTCACTGAACTTGAAAGGCTAGGGCCAAAATTTTTACTGACCTTGCGGCCCTTCCTTTTTCCAGTTCTTGGTCTGCAAACTTAGGTTGCTAACCCTCGAGAAGACAAGCTTATTATTACCTTGCAACATATGCAGTTCAGTTTACCCTATCTGTCTAATATCAAACATCTTAGGCATAACAAGGAACAGGTATTTTCCATCAATTATCTATGTTAAACTTTAAGTCCCTAAAGAATATGGAGAACAAATAATTTAAAAAATAGGAATAAACACGTATTTTTACTTAGAAATTTGGAAATCTAACCACATACAGCATTGTAGCAGGATACTCCTGTAACATAATTTTCCTTTGTCTTTTTAAAAATTTATTACCCATTATTTATTACATTTATTTATAAAAAAGAAAATCTTTTCCTTCAGAGACAGTATGAAGTACATATTTAAAGGACCACAATGACAGGCATTCCAAGCGTGACTCTTCTATTACACCTTGCTGTTGTCAGTGCAGTTGCTTGGTTCACAGGTATCAGCATATGTAGTTAGTCATAGTAAGAATCCTACCAATTAACTTCTATTTTCAAAATCCTGCTTATGTATCTCAGGATCATTGCCTTAATGATCTTGTGTGTATAAATGTATGGATGTACCCCTGTCATGTTTCCCGCCTTTTCTCCTTGCCCTCTCCTCGTTGTTTAGTCCTACAGTTCTTGCTTTCCTTTTAACTGTGTTATACCTTTCTATCTGTATTTATTCTTTTGCGTTCTTATAGCAGGGAGACTATATGATATTTACACAAGTGGGTCAGGTTTATATCACTTATAAATATATCTTTCAGTGGCATCCACTTAAATATGAAGCCTTCAAGTTTACCATTCTTTATAGCTGTGTAATACTCCACTGTATAAAAATACTACTTGTTTTTTAACCATTCCTCATGTGATGGGCATCTTGGTTGTTTCCAAGATTGAGGAATCACAAATTGTGCTGCTATAAACATAGTTACTGTTATATCACTATGATATGATGTTTTCATTTCCTCCAGGAAAATTCCCAGTAGGGAGATAGCTGGCCTGAATGCGATTACCAGTCCTAGATTTTTAAGGGGTTTCCACACTGATTGGCATAATGGTTGCACCAATTTACATTCCCACCACCAGTGCATAAGCATTCTCTTTTCCCCACAACATCTCCTACATTTTTGTTTGTTGATTTCTTTATGATAGTCATTCTTTCTGGAGTGAGATGGCATGTCAGTGTTGTTTTAATTTGCATTTCATGGGTGGCTTGTGAAGTTGAGTGTTTTTTCATATATTTATTCCCTTCCTTAATTTTTGTCCTTTGAGATGTGTGTGTTCACCATGGATGCCCATTTCTTGATTGGTTCTTTAAATTTAGGGGCCCTAATGTTTTTTAGTTCTTTATAAATTCTAGAGAGCAGACCTTTCCCCCTCATGAACATAGATACAAATTCCTCAATAAAAATCATAGGAAACAGAATACAGCAAATCTTCAAGAAGATCATACACCATGAGCAGGTAGGATACAAAGATGGTTCAATATTCCCAAATCTATATCAATAGAGCGAAATCTGAAAACCACATAATCATCTCGATGCAGGAAAGGCTTTTGGAAAAATCCAAACTCATTGCTCTTCAAAGTCCTACACAAAATTGGAATAGAAGTCCTCAAGTTCAATTTTATAAAAGCCATCTATGACCACCCAATGGCTAATATAATTCTGAATGGGGAAAAGCTAAAATCATTTACTCTGAGATCCAGTACAAGACTAGGATGTCCTCTATCACCCCTCCTATTCAGTATAGTGTTGGTTCATTTGCTAGAGCCATTAGACAAGACAGAGAAATAAAAGGAATACAAATAGGTAAAGAAGAAGTTAAATTATCTTTATTTTCAGATGATGTAATACTTTTCTTGGAAAATCCCCCTGCAAAAAAAAAATCCAAGTTGCAAGTGTATTGATATCACTCAAAAATATATCTGCTTTAGGAATAGGCTTTATTTCAACAATAGAAGGCAACATCCATTGGATTCTTTTGAAAAGTTAGTGTATACTTTACTAATCTTGTAATGGGTTAACTGAGTTTTGTTATATAACTGTAAACATGCCTCCTATTATCTTCTCTAAGGAATGGATTCTCACCATATATTCAAGGCTGATTAGTAACAAGTAACAGTGTTCTGAAGACGATTTGGCTAAGATGAGCTCCTTCCCTAATGATTTCCTGTAAACATAATCAGCTTACGATGTATCTTATAAAAGCAGCTTGCTGTGTCTAACTCTTTGTGACTTCTCTCTCTGCAGGACTGCATGTGCATAGATATATGATTAATGTGAACTGAACAGTGCTCCCAGAATAAATGCATGCTGATTAATGGTCACACTATCACTGAAGGTGTTGTTCTTTGTTAGATGACAAATTCATTTACCGAACAGGATGAGGGTTTTTGCTTTAAAAATTCCTTGCTTTCTGGGTGAGAATTGACTGAGGGCCATGAGCTCAGTAAATAAAGTCTCTTACTCAAATTACAGTTTTGCCTCTGATCTGGTTAGTATGCTGAGTAACTCATAACAAAAATTATTGTGAACATCAACGAAAAAGTGTTGCAAAATGAGTTTTTATTCATTTGAGAGTTTACATAGATATAGAATTTCACGTTGTGTGAGCAGAACTATAATTTATTAGGGATGTGTGCCAATAAGATGTCAAAGTCTTAATCTACCCTTAGTGGTGATTCTAAAAAATTCATCTAGAGAGGTGAAAATTTTTTTCTGCCTCTTATTAGGCAAACCTAGCCATTCTAAAATATGATATTTCTAAGGGACAGCTTCCCAAGGACAGCCAACCTCCTGTCCCTCTCTTGAGCTTTCATGGTGCTTTCTTTCCATCAATAAATATATTCTGCTCATAAAAAAATGAAATATGACATTTCTGCCAAAAGGTCCTGGTAGGTGAATGTTGGGATAGAAAAATAACTAGTGCAACTTGCAGATGAGGTTTTCTATCTAAATCAGCAGTATGCATAATTTGTTCAATCTGTAAAAGCTCATTTTTGTCTAAAGTACTCAGAGGTCCGGGGCTATCTAATGCAGGATCCCCTTGTAATGTGAGAAATCAGTTTTGCCATGCATAGGTAGGAATTCCTAAGGAAGGCCTAAGCCAATTTAATGTCTTCCAACAACTACTGAAAATCATTTAGAATATGTAGACAATTTGGCTGTCATTAAACTTTTTGAGGCCAAATATATATTTGATTTAATTTATTACCTAGATATTCAAATGGAGCTTTTTCTTATATTTTCTCTTTGGCTATAATCAATCCATATTCTCCAAAAACTGACTCAGCCTTAGTAACAAGTTGTTTCAATTGATTATTGCCAGGATTAGCAAATATTATGTCATGTATATAATGCATAATCAAAGGTGAGGTAAAAAACACATTTTTTTCCGAGAGGTTAATTTACAGAAAAATGACAATGAGTCAGACTATATAACATAGCCTTGAGGCTAGGCTTCCACTGATTACTTGAAGTACATCATTATAATTTAAGGAGCGAATGGTAAAAGCAAGCCTTTCTCTTAATTTAAGGATGAAGGAGAATAGTAAAAAAAATAACCTTTAAATAAAAAAAGGGTTAAAAACCATTCCCTGGTTTTAAAAGACCTATTGGCTGAATAACAGCAATAAGTTTTTGCAAATCTGAGTTTAATCTCCGTTTTCTTGACTTATTTTATATGATAAATAATGGGAAATTCCAAGTACATGTTGAGCTTTCTACTCTATCCCCATTTAACAATTATTGAGGTACATTTTCAAAAGTGCAATTATTGCCACTAGTCAAAGGCCATTGTCGCACCTAAATAGGCTTTGTTAACTGACTTATGCGGGAGATGAAGATAGAATCAATGGACATTACGGTAAATTTGAATACAAGGCAAATGTCCTTGTCTCCTGCAAAATTTCAGTGTTCTGTAAAGTAGAACCCCACTGACAAAGCAGATTATGGTCGTGTAAGTGTATAGCAGTTTGCACTATACAGTTGTAAATTTGCTTGTTGGCCTTCTGGTCCAATATAAACCAACATATTTTGAGTGTGTTGAATGTTAGACATGGGTCCTATCCCTGAAAATGTAAAAGAAGTAGGCATTTTGGGCCACTGACAGAGTTAGTCCCTGCAGGATACAATAGAAACATAAGCTCCAGTGTCGACTATCCCTTTACAAACTAGGCCTTGAATGGTTATACATAATTGGGGTGTTTGGTTTTAGAAAAATCTGAAACAATACTAAACATTCAGCACTTCCAAATTCTCTTTTTCTTTTCTCTGGCATGCTATTGCCTTCTATATAAGGCCAAAATAGTAGCTGAGCAGTCCTCTGTTTGTACACTATCTGAAAGGGTGCAGAGGTGGATATCAAACAAGAATTTCAAGAGAAATTCATAGCTATGAACTCACACATTAGGAAAACAGAATGGGAACAAATAAACACACTAATGCGGCATCTCCAACATTTAGATAAGGAAGAGCAAACCAAACCCAGAGCCCAAACATGGGAAGAAATCATAAAGATTAGAGCAGAAATTAATACAATTGAGATGAAGGAAACAGTTCAAAGAATCCTTGAATCAAAAAGTTGGTTCTTTGAAAGATTACATAACCTTATCAAAAAGAGGAAAGAAAAAATTCAAATACAAGCAATAAGGAATGAAAAGGGTGTAATCACTACAGACCCAGTGGAGATACAGAAGATTATCAATAGCTACTTTGGGAATCTTTACACTCACAGAATAGAAGACACAGATAAAATGGACAGATTCCAAGAAAGGTACAAATTACCAAAACTAAATTGTGGAGATATAACAGCTATCAATAACTCAATAACAGCCAAGGAGATACAAAACTTAATAAAAATCATGCTGACAAAAGTCCAGGTCCTGATAGATTCATAGTGTAATTCTACAAGAAATTAACAGAAGATATAGTCCCGACACTCTACAAACTCTTTAATGAAATTGAAAAGGAAACAGTTCTCCCAACATCATTCCTGGAGACAAGTATTATACTGATACCAAAACCAGGAAAAGACACAATTAAAAAAGAGAACTGCAGGTTGAACTCACTCATGAGCATAGATGCAAAAATCCTCAAAGAAAATCCTAGCAAAAAGAATACAGCAAATCTTCAAGAAAATCATACACCATGACCAGATAGGATTCATCCCAAGAATGCAGAAATGGTTCAATATTTGCAAATCTATAAATGTAATACACTATATTAATAGGGCAAAAACTAAAAACCACATGATCCTCTCAGTTGATGCAGAAAATGCTTTTGACAAAGACTAACACTCTTTCTTGTCTAAAATCCTAGAAAAAATTGGAATAGAAAGCAGCTATTTCAATATGATAAAATCCATCTATGAGAATCCTCTGACTAATATGATGCTATATGGGGAACAACTGAAATCTTTTACTCTCAGATCCAGTACAAGAGAAGGATGTCCTCTATCACCTGTCCTATTCAAAATAGTGTTGGAATCATTAGCTATAGACATTAGATCAGAGGAAGAAACAAAAGGAATAAGAATAGGTAAAGAAGAAGTTAAATTATCATTATCTGTAGATGACACGATACTTTAGTTGGAAGACCCAAAAAACGCCACCAAGAAACTACTAGAATGAATACACAAATTCAGTGACATAGCAGGATACAAGGTCAATACTAAAAAGTCAATAGCATTCCTCTACACAGATAACAAACAGTGAAAAGAGAACCTATAGAAACAATACCTTTTACAATAGCACCGCGGAAAATGAAATACCTTGGAATTAATCTAACTAAAAAAGTTAATGATATTTTCATGGAAAATTATAGTATTCTGAAAAAGGAGATCATAGAGGATTTCAGAAAAATGGAAAGATATACCGTGCTCCTGGACAGGAAGAACCAACACCGTGAAGATGGCCATACTCTCAGAATTGTTGTACAGATTCAGTGCAATCCATGTCAAGCCTCCCAGACCTAGAGAAATCATTCCTATAATTTATTTTGGACCACAAAACATCTAGAATAACAAAGGCAATCCTGGCCAACAAACACAAGACAGGAAACATTACATTTCCAGAGTTGAAATTATGCTACAAAGCTACTGTGATAAAATCAGCATGGTACTGGCAATAAAATAGTCCTAAGGACCAATGGATTAGACTGGAAGATGCAGAGGCCTGTACGAAATCACTGAACCACTTAATCTTCATCAAAGCGTCTGAACACACTTACTGGAAGAAAGATAGCCTCTTTAACAAATGGTGTTGAAAAATTTGGTCCTCCACATGTTGAAAACTAAAACTTGACCCAGGACTATCACCAAGCAGTTTTACTAAAGGAAAACTGGATTCAAGATCTTAACATTAAAACAGAAGCACTCAATCTTCTGGAAGAGAAAGTAGGAGGAATTCTTGAAGACACGGGGTGGACAAAAAGTTAATGAACACACATGTATTCACATAGGAGGCACTAGAAAGAATTAAGCACTGGGACCACCTCTTACTGAAAACTTTTTGCATGCCAAAAGAAATTACCAACAAAATGAAAAGAAAACCCACAAATTTTGAAAAATCTTAACTCATAAGCACTCAGACAAAGCTTGTCTCTATAGAATCTATAAAGAACTAAAAAGTATTATGGCCCTTAAATTTAAAAACCCAATCGAGAAATGGGCATTTGAGATGAACACACACTTCTCAGAGGAAGAAATTAAAGAAGAGAATAAACGTATGAAATAATGCTCCGCACCACTAGTCATCCATGAAATTCAAATTAAAAGAGCACAGAGATACCATCGAACCACAGAAAGAATGGCTATCACAAAAAATCAACCAACAACCAATGTTGGAGGGGTTGTGGAGAAAAGGGAATGCTTATGCACTGCTGGTGGGAATGCAGACTGCTGCAACCATTATGGAAGTCAATGTTGGAGACTCCTTAAAAACTGGAAATACCATTCAAGCCAGCTATAACCCTACTGGGGATTTTCCCGAAGGAACTGAAAACATCATATCATAGTGATATAACAGTACCTATGTTTATAGCAGATTTGTGATAGCCAAATCTCAGAAAGAATCAAGATGCCTATCACTTGAGAAATGGTTGAAAAAGATGTGATATTTTTATTTTATTTATTTATTTTTGATGTGGTATTTTTATACAATGGAGTATTACTCATCTGTAATGAATGATAAACTTGAAGGCTTCATATTTAATTGGAAAATAAACCAAACTCACATATGCAAATATCTTATAATTGCCCTAGAATAACTCAAAAGAATTGCCAATTGAAATGTATAGCACAGTTAAAATGAAAGAGAGAACTTGAGAATTAGAAAATGAGGAGAGGGCAAGGAGAAAAACTAGGAAACATGACAGTGGAAAAACATTCACTTATACACACTAGATGGGTAAGACAATGGCCCTGAGAAACATCATATATTTGAAACTAGCAGTTAAGTGGTAGGATTCTCACCCTGACTAACTTTATACGCTGATACCTATAAACCGAGCAAGTGCACTGAATTTATCAGTATTATAAAAGAGTTGCACTTCAAATGCCTGTCATTCTGGTCTTCTAAATATGTACTTGTTGTCATGACATACCAGCTATTACTATACTGTCTTTGAAATACATTGTTTTTTAAAGTGTAATAAATGAAAAATAAGATAAAAAAGTCACAAGACAATCCTGCTACAATGTTGTATATGGATTGATTTCTAAATATCTATGTAAATATAAGTGGTACTTCCTAATGTTTTGAAAACAAATTTTTCCTTCTTCATATTTTGTATGGACTTAGAGCTTAGTATCTCAATACTTGCTAGAAAATACATGTTCCATGTTATGCTTATGATATTTAGACTAATAGTGTGGGCAAACCGAACTGCATATGTTGAAAGGTAATAATAAGCTTCTTTTCTGGAGGGTTAACAAGCTAAGTTTGCATATAAAATATTGGAGAAAAAGAAATGCTGAAAAGTCAGCACACATTTTGGCCCTAGCCTTTCAAGGCCTGTGAAGACTCAGGACATAGTTGAATTTATACTGTAACATCATGTAATTTAGTTGTGCCCCAAATTTTCTGACAAAGGATGTTGTAGGGCCACAGAAGAATGTGATCGATGATGTATGGTGTGCCTAAGGAGAGTCACATGGAGAGAAAACTTTCTCTGTCTTCCACACAGAGCAAATTGGTCAAGCAATGGCCGTGACTCATCCATATGGCTGACACTGGTAAAGGATCTACAGAGTGTGGTACAGGGTTCCAGGATAAACCCTGACGGTACCTGACTGACCTTATCTGATACAAAAGTTACATTTCTTGTTATGTAGTTCTTGCTTTAACTCGGTCTCTACAATCCAGCAGAAAAGCATAAAATGGAGGTATACAAAGGAAAGTGATATTAGTATACTGATCTGTGAATGGCTCAAGTCAACAACTGCTATTGTAGACTGCTGATCTGTGTTGGATTTTTTTTATTAAAAAAAATATATATATATATAAACAAGAATTTCTCCCTCATAATCGTTATCTATTACTCCTAAATGTACAAGATCACCCTGGCTAGTAAGGCTACTTCTTTCCATAATCAGTCCAACAGTATTTTTTGGTATGGCAACAAAAATGTTAATAGGAATTTTATATACCCCACAAGCCTGTTGCAATACTGATTTTCTACAGCAAAGATTTCTAAAGCTGCAATTCCTCAAGAGGCATAAAGGGCATCTGAGACCCTAAGTTTTGGTTGATTATTGGATTGTTCAAATGAAACTTCTGATACCACATATATTTGTTTTACCTCTGGGGCCTGATGAAAAGGGTCCAAACCCCAGTTTCCCTGCTGCTATAAAAGTTGTCCTTTTACATCAAATCTAGACTGACATTCAGTTGCCCAATGTTCTCTTCTTTTACGTTTTGAGCACAGCCCTGGTGATTTAGTTTTCTCTTTCTCTTTATTTTTTTTTTTTTCTTTTTTTGGACAATCCTTCGTACACACCTCACCTTTCCACAGTTGAACTATTATGTATAATTTTCTTTATATGAGGTTTGTAAAGCAATGGCCAGTCTAATAGTTTTATCAGGTTCATAGCCAATATCTGCAGAAGCTTTAATATATTACTCCAATGAAGCACCTTGAGTCTTTAATGGGACTATTAACTTTTGAAATTCCAAGTTAGTGTTTTCAAAAGAGAAAGGCTGCAGCAACAAATCTCAAAGATCATGCTAGCCTCCCTGAGGCAAGAAATAAAATCAACAAAGGATCATTTTGAGATTACATTACTTTAGTATAAACTTTTGACTTCTCCAGGTTTTTGAAACTTCTCCTATGTTCTGAGACAACATAAAAATGTTTGTACATTGGCTATATCACCATATTAGAGTTGAGCCATAATGCCAAACCATGCGACTGAGCCAGTCATGTGTTCAGTGTTATAGAAACAGGTGTATTTTGACTTCGGTTGATCCTGAATTTAGTGTCTGTTTCATTTTTCCACCAGGTGTGGAACTAAAGATATTGTCCCAGTTCCAAAACAGTATGGCTCCGTACTTCCCTATCATACAGAATAAACCTATGTTCATTCACTAAGCCCTGTAAAAGAACAACATAATTGGAGTGCCTTCCATAAGCCATAACTGCTTCTTTCAAATTCTTAATTACGAAGCTGAAGCTTGGTAATCCCACTGTACATAACCATTTGTGTATTGTTCATTTGTCAGGTGCTGCTGAATCATAGCAGGATAAAGTCCCAGTTATATTCTGTAAGCCTCCAGGTCAATGTAGTTCCTTTTTTGTAGTAAAGGTTGAGTCCCTGAACTCTATGTCAAACAGCTGAGACGTCACTTATTTCACATGGGGGAGCAGAGGGATTTTTTTGGGGAGCGTGGTAAAGGTGAAATTTCAGCAAGCATTTAAGGTGGAGTTGAAACATCTAATCACTCCACCAATTTGAATATCAGCTGGGTCAAATGCTCCAGTGGTGGGATAAGTCCTGGGTCTTATTTGACTGTTTTCAGGCCTTATCCATTTGGGTATCCAAAAAAGTCTTCTGAATCAGAGGAGAGAGGCCAAAGAGCTGGAAATGTCTGCTTTATTTTAAAACAGACACTAAAGATTCTCTGATTTAGATTCAGAGCAATAAAGTGACAAATTAAGAGATGCACTACCTTTGTGCTCATCTGAAGAATCTGTGTCAGTGGCTTATAAGGTATTTCTACCACTGATTCATTAGCATCAGGGAAGTGAATCTTAGGCATGATAACTTGCATGTTGTAAATGATGGCTCTGTGCTACAGACTGGATTCTGCAGAGTCACAATGCAGAGGTTCCAAATCCAAGGAAAACAAGATTACACAAAGACCATACACTTAAAGGAATAGGTTATCCTTGCCGATGTGATCTGCATAGAACTTTCAGTTTTTATTATTAATTATTATTATTATTATTATTATTATTATTATTA
>PVKA01045177.1:0-15695 GCA_004027165.1 Ctenomys sociabilis
TTATTGAATCTTTGATATAATTCAGCTATAAAAAAACCTGTAAATATAATTTCATGTATGCACCTTGTACAGTACCAAAACGTTATGAAAACAGTTTGCAATGTATTAATTCATCAACTCTGTATGGTTAAGGTGTCTTGAAACTGTCTGATTGACATTTGTATTTTAATAAAATAAAAATAAATGGAAAAAAAAAGATAAAAAAAAAAGAAGGTGCATACATGATATTATTATTATACCCTATGTCTCTTGTCAGCAAATTAAGAGAGTGTAAGCTGTTTGCGTATCTTATTTTTTATGCGTGAATTACATCAAAGATTCAATAATTAATACTTTCTACCTTGTTATTTTCCTAGTGGTTGTCCATAGTAGTACAAGCCAACATAAATTCTGTCCAACCACTATTAGTGCAAATCTTGCCTCTCATAGAATTATGTAGAAGCACAGCGTTATCTATCCCAACTGTACTGTCCATACACACACGTTATGATTCTTCCTTTCTATACCCCTTCCTTTGTCTACACCTGTCAAAGATGGGCACTCCATTGTCATTCAACTAACTTAGGTGCTTGAACTCGACAACACAATCCATCACAGTCCAGAATTCCACAACAATAGTGAGTTATTTGAAGTTGTCATCAAGCATAGCCATTTACAGCTCAACTTATTATTATAGCCCCGCGGTGTGTATATACCTCATTTTTAAACTTTTCTACTGGATGGTTAAGACCGAGATAAAGCAAGACCTATATAACAAAAAATGTAGCTTTTGTATCTGATGAAGTTAGTCAACTATCCTCAGGGTATATCCTGTAACCCCGTACCTCACTCTGTAGATCCTTTGTCAGTATCAGCCATGTAGATGAGTCACGGCCATTTCTTGAACACTTTGCTCTGTATGAGAGCCTGAGAGAAAGTTTTCTCTCCATGTGACTCTCTTTAGGCACACACTACATCATCGATCACATTCCTCTATGGCTCCATAGTCTCCTAGATCAGAAAATTTGGGGCACAACTGAGTTCCATGATGTTAGAGTATAGGTTCTCCTATGTCCTTAGTCTCCACTGACCTTGAAAGGCTAGGGCCAAAATGTTGACTCACCTTGCAGCCCTTCCATTTCTCCAGTTTTTGATCTGCAAAATTCGATTGTTAACCATGCACAAGAGAAGCTGATTAGTACCCTGTAGCATATGCAGTTCAATTTACCCTATCTGACTGAATTCTTTTTAGTTGTTGTTATACATTTCTATTTGTATTTTTTCTTTGATTTCTTATACTAGGGAGACTATATGATATTTGCACGTAAGTGTCTGGTTTATTTCACTTATGAGTATATGTTCAAGTGGCATCCGCTTCAAGTTTATCATTCTTTATAGCTGAGTAATAGTACATTGTATAGAAATATCACATATTTTTCAACCATTCCTCTTGTGATAAGCATCTTCTTTGTTTCCAAGATTTGGCTAAAATAAATTGTGCTGCTATAAACATAAGTGCACATATATCACTATGATATGATGTTTTGAGTTCCTCTGGGAAAATTCCCAGTAGAGGGATAGCCGGTGTGAATCAGATTTCCAGTCCTAATTTGTGAGGCTTCTCCACACTGATCTCCACAATGGTTGCACCAGTCTACATTCCTACCATCAAGGAGAAGTGTTCCCTTTTCCCACATCCTCTCCAACATTTGTTGTTGGTTGATTTCTTTATGATAGCCATTCTTTGTGGAGTGAGATGGTATCTCAGTGTTGTTTTCATTTGACAGATGGCTAGTGGTGTGGAGCATTTTTGCATATATTTATTCGCTTCTTTAATTTCGTCCTCTAAGAAGTGTGTATTCATCTCAGATGCCCATTTCTGGATTGGGTCTTTAAATTTGCGAGCCCTAATATACCTTAGTTCTTTATAAGTTCTAGAGAGCAGACTTTTGTCTGAGTGCTTATTAAGATTTTTTTGGAATTTGTGGGTTGTTTTTTCACTTTTTTGACAATTTCTTTTCAAGTGCAAAAACTTCTCAAGAAGAGTTGATCCCAGTTGTTAATTCTTTCAAGTGTTTCCCATGCGGATACATATTTGTTCATGAACTCTTTGCCTACCCCTATGTCTTCAAGAGTTCCTACCACTTTCTCTTCCAGGAGATGGAGTGTTTCTCTTTCAATGTTTAGACCTTTAATCCATTTTGACTTTAGCTTAATGCGTGGTGATAGACCTGGGTCAAGTTTTAGTTTTCAGCATGTAGAAAGCCAGTTTTTCAAGCACCATTTGTTAAAGAGGCTGTCTTTCTTCGAGTAAGCATGTTTGGCCCCTTTATTGAAGATCAGGTGACTGCATGTGTTCATAGAGGCCTCTGCATCTTCTGATCTATTCCATTGATCCTCAGGTCTATTTCCTGCCAATACCATGTTGATTTTATCATAGTAGCTTTGCAGTATAATTTCATCTGTGACCCCTTGATTGCTGAGTAGGATGTTATTTTCCATGTATTTAGCAGGTTTTCCTTCCTTGTCTTTGTTGGCCAGAAATGCCTTTGCTATTCTAGGTCTTTTGTGGTTCCAAATAAATTTTAGGAATGATTTCTCTAGGTCTGAGAGGTATGTTGGTGGCAGTTGATAGGGATTGCATTAAATCTGTACCTCAATTTTAGGAGTATGGCCATTTTCACGATGTTGGTTCTTCCTATCCAGAAGCATAGAATATCGTTCCATTTTCTGAAATCCTCTATGATTTCTTTTCTTAGGGTACTGTAATTTTCGTGAGAAGTTCTTTGACTTCCTTGGTTAAGTGAATTCCAAGGTATTTCATTTTCCACAGTGCTATTGTAAAAGGTATTGTTTATTGTTTCACTCTCAGTGTTTGTTATCTGTATAGAGGAATGCTGTTGAGTTTTCAGTATTGACTTTGTATCCTGCTACTCTACTGAATTTGTGTATCAATTCTAGTAGCTTTTTGGTGGAGTTTTTTGGGTCTTCCAAGTAAAGTAACATGTCATCTGCAAATAGTGATAATTTAACTTCTTCTTTACCTATTCTTATTCCTTTTATGTCTCCCTCTCTTCTAATAGCTGTAGCTAATGATTCCAAAACTGTATTGAATAGGAGGGGTGATAGAGGACATCCTTGTCTTCTACCAGATTTAAGAGTAAAATATTTCAGTTTTTCCCCATTTAGAATTATATTAGCCATTGGGTGGTCATAGATGGCTTTCACCAAGTTGAAATAGAGGCCCTCTATTCCAATTTTCTGTAGGAGTTTGAACATGAGTGAGTGTTGTACTTTGTCAAAAGCTTTTTCCGCATCAATTGAGATGATCATGTTTTTTTAGCTTTCAGTCTATTAATATAGTGTATTACGTTTATAGATTTCGAATATTGAACCATCCTTGCATCCTTGCGATGAATCCTACCTGGCCATGGTGTATGATCTTATTGATGATTTGTTGCATTCTATTTACTAGGATTTTATTGAGGATTTTTGCATCTGTGTACATGAGGGAGATTGGCCTGCAGTTTTCTTTTTTAGTTGTGTCTTTCCCTGTTAATCAGTATAATACTTGCCTCCAGAAATGATTTTGGGAGGACTGCTTCCTTTTCAATTTCATTGAATAGTTTGTGGAGTATAGGGATTATATCTTCTATAAATTTTTTGTAGAATTCAGCTGTGAGTCCATCAGGACCGGGACTTTTCTTTGTCGGCAGGCTTTTTTTACATTTTGTATTTCATTGGCTGTTATTGGCTTATTGAGTGTTGTTATGGCTTCTTGATTCAGTTTTGGTAATCTGTACCTTTTGAGGAATCTGTGCATTTCTTCTGTGTCTTCTATTCTGTGATCGTGAAGATTCTCAAAGTAGCTATTGATAATCTTCTGTATTTCCACGTGTCTGTGGTGATTTCACCTTTTTCATTCCTTATTGCTTGTATTGAATTTTTTCTTTCCTCTTCTTGATCAGGTTAGTGAGGAGGTTATCGATTTGCTTTAGTCTTTCAAAGAACCAGCATTTTGATTCGTTGTTTCTTTGAACAGTGTTCTTCATCTCAATTGAATTAATTTCTGCTCTAGTCATTATGATTTCTTCCCATCTTTGGGCTCTAGGTTTGTTTCATTTGCTCTTCCTTTTCTAGATGTCAGAGGTGCAACATTAGAGTGTTTATTTGTTCCTGTTTTGTTTTCCTAATGTGTGAGTTCATAGCTATAATTTTCCCTCTGAAAAGTGCTTTCATCGCATCCCATAAATTCCCTTAAGCTGTGGTTGAATTTTCATTGAATTGTATATATTGTTGAATTTCTTGTTTAATTTCATCTGTGACCCCTTGATTGCTGAGTACAGTGTTGTTTATTTTCCATGTATTTAGCAGGTTTTTCTGGTTTCTTTTGTCATTTATTTCCAGTTTCATTGCACTGTGATTTGATAGTATGCATGGGATAATATCTGTTTTCCTGCATGTACATAAGCATGACCTCTGGACGAGTATATGGTCTATTTTGGAAAACGCCCCATGTGCAGCTGAAAAAAAATGTGGTTGGGTGGAACACTCTGTATATGTCCCCCAGGTCCATTTGTTCCAAACTCTGGTTCAGTTCTGCTACTTATTTGCTAATATTTTGTCTGGTTGACCTATCTTTTTGAGATAAGGGGGTGTTAAGATCTCCTGTTAAGATTGTGGTCTTGGATATTACATTTTTCATGTACATGTTTGGTGCATAGATATTTATGAGTGTTACCTCTTCCTCTTGAAGTTTTCCCCTAACCAATATATAGTGGCCTTCTTTATTAATACTTCTTGGTTTGAAGTTGAGACTATCTGAGAACAGAATTGCTACTCCTGCTTTTTTCTGAGGTGCTGGGGCATGTAGTATTTTTTTCCATCCTTTGATTTGAAGCCTATGAATGTCTTTTTGAGTTAAGTGTGTTTCTTGTGTACAGAATATTGTTGGATTTTGTTTCCACTGTGCCAGTCTATTTCTCTTAATTGGTGAATTGAGTCCATTTACATTGATGGTTATAATTGAAATATGTTGACTTATGTTTGTCATGACATTTACCTGCTGTTGTTTACTCCTTTTTATCCTGTGTTTAATTGTCTGTCCTGTTTAGTGGGTTCCTTCCGTTCTCATTCATGGAGTTCTGGTCATTGTTGTCTCTCTCTAGAACATCTTTCAGCAGCCTGTGAAGGGATGGCTTTGTCATCATGAAATTCTTTAGTTGTTCTTTGTCGTGGAACTATTTCACTTTTCCATCAAACTTAAACGAGACTTTTTGCAGGGTATACTAGTTTGGGCTGGAATTTGTTTTCATACAGGACTTGAAGAACTCTGCACCATGCTGTCCTTGCCTTCATGATTTGTGTAGAGAACTCGGCTGTAATTCTTATGTATTTTCCTTTGAATGTGATCTGCTTCTCTCTAGCAGCTTTCAGTATATTATTCTTGTGCTGGATTTCTGGGAGCTCGACTATTATATGTCTCAGTGTGTTTTTTTACTTGGGTTTGAAGTTATTTGATGTTCTGTATGCTTCGCTTTCCTGAATATTGGATTATTTCCTCATATTTCGGATGTTTTTCTCGATTACTTCTGCCCATTGTCTTTTTATGTCATTTGTATTGACTCCTTCATTCTCTTAATCCAATTAATCTCATATTATTCATCTTTTCATCATCTTGCAGGTGATGGATTATTTTTTCCTGCATCCTCATTGTTTTTATGAGATCTTTTCTCACCTTTTCACTAGGTGCACCAGCATCTTCAAGATCTGAATCTCAGTCTTCGCTTTCACTCAGATGTTTTTGTAGACTCGTGATTAAGATTTTAAGTTCTTTTATATCTCTTTTACTCTGCCTCATGCATTCTATTTCTTTTGGTATTGCCCATTCCAGGAACCCATCATATTTCTGATCTCCTCTATTTTTTTATCAACGTCTTCTTTAGAGGTAGCTATTAATTCTTTTACTGCAGAGTTTTTTCCAAATTGGGTTTCCTCTATATATTTCCAGAATTGATTCTCTAATTCAGATGCTCTGATTTCAAAGATTTCTTTTTCATTTCAGAAATCATTTCTGCTCTCAGTTCCTCTTTACCTTTCTGGTTATTGTTTCTTTGCTTCAGTTGCTATTAATTCATACATTTCAGCTGGAATAGTATTCTCTGCACTTGTTCTGGGTGGGCATTTGGTTTCTCCCATATGTTTCTACATTTGATTCATTACTTCAGATGCTATGTATTCAAAATTTTCCTTTTTTATTTCAGGTATTAATTCTGGTCTGAGTTCCTCTATACCTTTCTGCTGTTGTTTCTTTGGTTCCGCCTCTGTTAATTAATTCATTTCAGCTCAGCTCGTGTCCTCTGAACTTATTGGTGGGCTCAAGGGCTGATATTACATTTTGCTCCCTTTCTTTGTCATTTTGTATAGCACTGACTTCTGACCTTTGTAGAGGTGTAGAGCTTTGGTGTAGTTGCAACCTTAGCGTGTAATGAGATTTTGGTGCCAGTCTATGAAGTTTGAGATTATCCAGTTATGCCTGGCCTGAGTCTAGCTGTTGTGTTCAGTTCCTTTTTTCTGCCCTTCTGGTGCCACTGTGAGCCTGTGGTTCCCCTCTGTTGTGTCCCTGGCTCTAGGAGCACCAGGGAGCACACAAGCTCTTCCACATACTCACCAAGCCGGGCGAGGGTCAATGAGGTGCCACACGAGTCACAAAACTTCTCACTCTCTCAGTGGGCTTGGGGGCAGCGGCTCCAGGGAGTTGCAGGGTGTGACAGGCTGGGGTGGATTGCCTGTAGAGTCTCAGAATGTCTCGCTGCCACAGAGGTCTTGGGGGCAGGAGTTCCAGATGACACTGGCCTTGGGAGATGCACCAGAATGCCGATAGTTCTCCCACACACTCACCAGGCAAGCTTGGGTGGATCGGGTGCTGGAAGGCTCACAATAGTTCTCACTCACTTGGCGGGCTTGGGGGCAGGGGCTCCAGGGAGTTGCAGGGCAGGATGGGCAAGGGTATCTTTAATCATATTTTTCCTTGCCATATCCAAGAAGATTCTGTAAAACTGTTGGCAAAATATATTTCTTTAAGTATGAAATTAACTTTTTCAAGAATAAGTTGTCCAGGCATAGTGGCACTGGCCTGTAATCTCAGCTACTCCAGAGACTGAGGAGGAGGATCACAAATTCAAGACCAGCCTGGGTAATTTAGCAAGACCGTGTATCAAAATAAAAGATAGAGATGTAGCTCAGTGGTAGAGCACTTACCTAGCATGCAGGAGATCCTGGATTGAACACCAGTAATGAGGGGGGAAAAAAAGGATGTATAACTTTTTACAGTATTTCCAGTAGAATCATTTAGCTGTGTCCATAATATCATGAGGTTAGATGTGCTAATTATATTCTTATAAGTGCACTTTTAAGTACTTGTCTAGTTTTAAAAATGGAAGAGGAAACAAAAGGATTTTTCATTGATGCTTAGCCCTTAAGTTGATGGCATAAATAAACATCAGGAGACTGAAATAAAAGTTCACTAGCTACCTGTGTATATACACTTATCTGGATAGAATTAGAATTACAAAAGGACCCTTTTCTCGAGGAGTTGATGGTATTACCAAGATGTAACATGCTTGATATATTTAAAAGACATTCCGAATTGCCCTCAATTAATTTTCTTCATTCAGGAAGCACAAAACCAATCTTATAAATAATCAAAATAGCTTGTTTGGGGCTATGGAGATAGCTCAGCAATCTGAGTGTCTGCCTGTCAAGTGCAAGGACCAGGGTTTGATTCCTGGTACTACATACCATGTGGCAGCGCCAGACACTGAAATCAGGTGTGGTGACAAATACCTGCAATCCCAGCCCTGGGGAGGCTAAGATAGGAGCATCACTACACATCTGAGCTGCAAAGTGAGACCCTGTACCAAATAAATAAATAATTAAAAAAAAATTAAAAAGCTTCTTTGCTCCAAACCTTGCTTTCATAGGCATGTACACATGTGAGAATTAAGGCCTGAAAAACTTAAAGTAAAAGTAACTTTGTGTCTGGTTTGCTTTTGGTTACTGTGTGAAAAAGCAAAAGGAACATTCGAATGTTCAGATTGGAAGCAATCATTTCGTAATGTCATTAGGGTTGAAAGCCAAGTAGAAAGTAAACGAACTGATTTTCTTAAGCTAAGAGTCAGATCTAATCATTTTTTAGGTCTCTGAAACTAGCTTCAAAGGTTATTTTTAAGACCTCAGTTGGACCTTGACAAGAATTATCTGGCTCACAGTCTTCTGTTGGAGCAGAAACAAACTTAGGAGGCTAGAAGCCAAGTACAAAGATTCTTGTAGCTGGGGTTTCAGCACAACCAAAAAAGGAAAGAAGATTTTATAATATTTCCTTAAGAGTTAGAATTGAGGTCCAGATTTTAAGCCCAAAATATTATTTGAAATCATACTTCAGTTTCTGAGACATTATTTGATACAGAACTTTACTCAGAAAAATCTCACTGCAGGTAAAAGATATCAGGAGCCTGCACTCAAACAAAAGTACTTCCTGAGCGCCTGCTGTATGCCTGCACTGAGAAGTCCTGCCTCCACCTCCACCCTGTCCCACAAGTCTTATGACTGCTTTTCCTTGAGAGACAGCCTCACATTTAACAAATTGTATCCAATAGTCCATAATGTTCATATCTGAGAGTTTGTTATTAACCATAAATGCTGGCCTAGTTCAGAGAAGAAAGAAGTAATTGTAGACAAGAGTAAAAATGAAAGTACATTTGCTCTTCAATATGTTTTCTGTTTTCATTTTGGCTTCCATGTAATAATTGTTTATTGACAGCACTCAGGAGGCAAGAGGAGTGTTAAAAGTTAGAGACAAGTCTGAGCTCAGGTTCAGCCTGAACTGCATAGCCACACCCTGTCTCAAAAAGACAAAAATAATAATATAATAATAATAGTATATTATTATATTGAAATTTTTTCTTTCAAAAAGCTTGAAATCTCCATGTGGTGCTTCATAGATTTGGTTTCTGAGACATCATTTTGCACTGATCATTTTGCATTTATTCTCAACTCTTCCATGAGTAATTATGTGTTTTGATACATATGAAGAAAAATAAAGCTTATAATCTGGCACGGTTCTTCCCCCCCTAAATCTTATTTTTTTATATCCTCCTATGTATTTTTCTGGCTGATTCCAAATGCCAGAAAGAGAGAGAGAGAGAGAGAGAGAGAGAGAGAGAGAGAGAGAGAGAGAGAGAGAGAGAGAAATATATATATATATTACAAGTAAAAAGTTAATATTTGTTAATGAGTAAGAGAAGCCTGGAGTAGGTCAGCTCTTGGCTTTTCTCCCACTCATATGCTAAATAATGGAGGACAGGAAATTTATTCCTAGATGCATTTTGGTTTGAATATGTTTGATGTTGGGAAATTTAACCTTGGAACTGTTTTCTGTACTACCCCACTATTTGGTCCACATAATTTTTATTCAGCATTTGTGCCAATCACTAAGGTTTTTACATGGCTTCTTCCATTTTTTTCCCTTTATAGAACAATAGAAATAGATAAGGAGACATTTAAAGGGATTAAGTAATTGCCCAGAAATAGATGATGATGAAACACCTAAAAAAATCTATAAGAATTAAATAAAGTTATTGTCTTATTAGAATATATTAAGAAGCTTGTATTTTTAAATTGTTAAGTGCCAGGCTGAGTACAGTATTATTTAAAGTCTACGATTACCCTGAGTATGAGTATTACCCCTAATAGTTGCAAACCTGAAGCTTAGCAAATCATGTGCTCAAAGTTGCTGTGCTAATAAGAGCCTAGCTCTCTGTGTGTCTCCAAGGCAATCCTTGTTCTGTACAAGAAGCCTGCTTGGCCTGTCTTGTAGGTTATAGGCAAAAATTTTCCTGTCTGGCCTCCTACACCCTTTACTCCATCCAGTCTCATCTCCTAATTGGAGACCTCACAGCTCTTAGTCATTTACATCTTTGACAAAATTTCCTAGCCATGTTTTGGAACCATTATCAGCTCTCACCCTCTTATATCAATCAAGAATCATTTGTAAGACTTCTAACACAGACTGACTCAAGCTAAAGAGAAAGGGAATTGCTTCAAAAACAGAAAAGTCCACAGTGATTACTTCAAGAGCTCTTAACTCTGTCATCACATATTTCTTTCTACCACATTTTTCCTTTGCAGACCTCCTACTTTCCCATTTATGGTTGACTACATATTCAGCACATCTTTAAATGGTAAACTTGAGAATGCCAAGAAAACACTATGGTTTACCAACTCCATGGAAAGAGTGCTGCTTTCTCTATTTCAGTAGAAGTCCCAAAATTCTATTTCATTATTATGATTTAAGTCACATGCCCACCCATGAACCAAATACTTCTAAAAAATAAGAAAATGATACTATGTTTTGTCTGGTTCTAGATCACAGTCCAGCTGCCTTTAGCCAAGCCACTGAGACAAAAATAGGGGCTTCTCAGTGCCAACCAGATAGTTCAGCAGATTAAAGCTCCTACTTAAGTAGACTCACAAACAGGGGTTCCATCCCCAGCATGCCACACTGGCGCCGTCCCCAGGGGCCCCCTGAAATGGCAAGTGAGACTGGGAATGGTGGCAAGTACCTGAAATCCCAGCGCTTGGAAGCCTGAAAAACAAGAGGAACACTACAAGTCCAATCTGTGTAGTGAGATCCTATAGACCCTGTACTAAATACACAAAATATTAAGTGAAATACATCAGACACAGAAGTCTAAACATCTCATGGTTTCTCTTCTATGAAAAAGCTAAATTATAATCAGAGAGCAAAATAAAACATAATAGGGAGATAGATCTTTCTTAAATGAGAAAGATTGAAATAGATGGAGAAGGGAGGAAAAGAAGGAAAAAAGGATTAAAAAAAAAGGAAAGTTGTGTTACATGTACCATTTCCACATACATGTAAACATTATGCACTAGTGGGTTTGATCCCAGGTACCACATGCCGTTCAGACCCTGTGTGATGTTGGCCACCAGAACCAGATGTGGTGGCACATACCTGTAATCCCAGCTCTTGGAAGGCTGAAACAGGAGGATCACTACAAGTACAAGCTGCATAGGGAGACCCTGTACCAAGTAAGTAAATAAAAAGACATAAAAGGAGAGAAAAAAACTGAGCAAAATGAAAAAGAATTTTTTTTTTTTTTTTTTTTTTTTTTTTTTTTTTTTTTTTTTTTTTTTTTTTTTGTCTTTTTGAGACAGGGTCTCACTATGCAGTTCAGGCTGGCCTTAAGCTCACTTTGTAGCTCAGGCTGGTCTCGAACTCACAACAATCCTCCTGCCTCAGCCTCCCGAGTGCTGGGATTACAGGCATACGCCACCACGCCTGGCTTTGAAAAAGAAATTTAATATCAAGTCAGTTTCTTTGAAACATCATTTTCCTTTAGCTCTTGAGTGCACAATGTGTAGCCACATACTTGAAAACATGAATAATCACATAATTATACATTAAATTAACCAAAGTTTTCAAAAGATTATTCTTGAGAATAGTCATTTTTTTTTTAGATTCAATAAAATATCTTTCTGGCATGATATTTTACTGACCTTTTATGAAGGAGAAAATGGAGGCATATGAAGATAGAGTGACTTACATTCTCTTTAAATGGGAAATGTAATTAGATTATATAATCTAAAGTTCATTTGGCATTAGCTACCATTCATAATCTAAAACCTTAATTTAGATCATGTATTAAATTTAATTTGGAGAACTTCTAAAGATATATCGCTTTGCCAAGGATCTAACTCAGGGTCTTGTGCATGCTAGGCAGAGAGCTCTACCCCAACCTATTCCCCCAATCCATACAAAAGTATATAATATTTTAAGATTTTAAACAGTATCTCAAAAATGATTTGAGATTCTCCATTTTTTTTTCATATTAAGTAAAATTCAACAGATGTAATGAGAGTTGAGGACAGTACTAGGAATAACCCCCAAAAACCTCTGAGCTGCATCCCTGGCTTTTTTTTTTCTGTCAGAAAGGATCCCACTAAGGTGCCTAGGCTGGCCCCATATTGAGATCCGCCTATGGTTTTTTTTTTGTCTTTTTGAGACAGGGTCTCACTATGCAGTTCAGGCTGGCCTTAAGCTCACTTTGTAGCTCAGACTGGTCGCGAACTCACAACAATCCTCCCGTCTCAGCCTCCCAGTGCTGGGATTACAGGCCTGCGCCACCACGCCCGGATTGAGATCCTCCTATCTTAACTGTCAGAGTAACTAGGTTTACAGATATCCATCACTGTGCTCAGCCCAAATGCTAGTACTGTTTTTCAACAAGGAACAATATGCTAATAATTCCTTAAAAGGAATTATCTGTGTTGACAAAGTCGCCATACAGTTTAGTAATTTATATATAATTCAAAATAAGTACATATTGAAAAATAAACTTAGAAGAATTCTTTTTTCTTTAATTTTTTTTTTTTTTTTTTTTTCAGAACTGGGGATTGAACTCAGGCCCTTGCATTTGCCAGGAAGCACGTATTCCACTGAGCCATCTCCCCAGCCTGAAGAATTCTTTATGAAAAGCTTCACAAAAATATAGTAAAATACTGCCAGTCATGGTGGCGCATGCCTGTAATCCCAGCACTTGGGAGGCTGAGGCAGGAGGATTGTTGTGAGTTCAAGACCAGCTTGAGCTACAAAGTGAGCTTAAGGCCATCCTGAACTGCATAGTGAGACCCTGTTTCAAAAAGACATAAAAAAGAAAAAAAATAGTAAAATACTTTACTTTATTTGCTTCTTAAAATGTTCAGATAACTATTTATGTTTCAACATAGAATCTTTGAAATACTGGAAGTATTTTTGTTTGTAGGGGAGTTGGTTGTTGTTTTGGAACAGTGGCTTCCTATATAATGCAGGCTGGCCTTGAACTCTGTAGCCTAAGCCAGCCTTGAATTTACATTGATCCTCCTGCTTCAGCCTCCAAAGGTCTGGAATTATAGGCATGCATCACCATGCATGGCTTGCCAATAAGAGTCTGAAAAAAAAAACAACATTCACTGAAATTTGACAAAAGTATCTTTTATAAACTTTATTCCTTTAGGGCATCCCTGCTAGCAATACAAGAAATCACAAATAGAAAGTTCTTTCACTTTCCACCCCCAAATCACTTTTTTGAACAGAATATTGGTCTGCCCCTACAGCACTCCCACTCATCACCCTCCTCCTCTTGGCACAGAGGATGTCAGTTTTCCCTCCAGCTTAGAACCTAAAAAATTTGGGGTTCTGTGCTTAACAGCACAGTTCCATCCAGACCTCCACAAGGAGTGTGACTACATCCTGTTCAGTGTCTGTTCACTTCAGAAGCTTGAGTGGGAGACCTAATGTTAATAAAAGACTGTCAAAAAGATGTACAGTGTGAATGTTGCCCTAGGTACTTTGAGTTCCACTCCTAAGTGAAAGGTCGTGCAACTGGTATCTTAAGAAATCAGCCTTGGAAACTGCTTTCCATGAAAAAATGATTTGAAAGAACACTGGTGAAATTTTCTTTCTGTGTGAATTCTGTCAGAAGCCAATGCTGGTTCTGAACAGTGAAATTGTTCCTTTCAGACAGTGTTAGTCTCACATCTACTCATATATCACTCTTTAAAATGAATGCTCCCAGACAGGTGAAATGTCCAGTCTATTTTTACTTACATTTGGTATGGCTAAGCTCACTGGATTGGCTTGCTCATGTTCCCTTTTACCTTGTGTTAATCAGCTTTCTTTTACTCTAAAAAAACAATACCTGAGATAATCAACTGTATAGGAAACAAGATTATTTTGGTTCATGGTTTCAGAAGTGTCGGTCCATGGTTGATTGGGCCAATTGCTTTGTCACCCATAGAAAAACAGAACACCAGTGTTTCCATTTTCTGATATCCTCATTGATCTCCTTTTTCAGAGTACTGTAGTTTTCAATGTAGAGGTCTTTTACTTCCTTTGTTAGATTATTCCTAGGTATTTCTTTCTTTCTTTGTTCTTATTTGGCACTGTGGAAAGTATGGCTTCCCTAATTTCATTCTCATTTGTGTACAGGAATCCTATTGATTTTTGAGTGTTAACTTTGCATCCAGCAGTCTACTGAATTTGGTTATTATATCTAGAAGTCTTTTCAGGAAGTTTGGGGATCTTCATGTACAGTGTCATTCTTCCACAAATAAAAGCTTGTTTCTTATGTTCCAAATTCCTTTTCTTTCTCTTGTCTTAATTTCTCTGACTAATGTTTCCAAAACTATATTAAATAAGAGTGATGATAGTAGGCATCCTTATCTTGTTCCTGACTTTAAAGTGAAAGCTTTCTGTTTTTGTGCATTTAGTATGATGTTACTTGTTGGTTTGTACTAGATAGCTTTTGTCAAGATTGAAATAAAGACCATCTATTCCAGTTTTCTGTAGGTTTTTTTTTTTTTTTTTTTTAGCATAAATGGACTTTGTCAAATGCTTTTTCTGCATCTACTGAGATGATCAGATGGTTTTAACTTGTTGGCTCTGTTAATACAGTGTAATACATTTATTGATCTGCATATGTTGAACCATCCCTGCAACCCTAAAATGAGTCCTACTTGGCCATGATGTATAAATATTCTAGATGATTTGCTACATTCTGCTTGCCAGTATCTTATTGAGAATTTTTGTATCTATGTTCATTAGAGATATTGTCATGAAGGTTTTTTGTTTTTGTTTTTGTTTTTTTTTTTTGTTAGATCTTATTGCTTCCCTTTCCATTTCATGAAAGAGTTTGAAAAGTAGTGGCATTAACTCTTCTCTAAATTTACTGCAGAATTCATTAGTGAACCCATCAGGGATTGGACTTTTCTTTGTTGGATTTTTAATTACATCTTTAATTTTATTGTCTGATATTGGCTTACCTAGAATTTTAATATCTCTTTGATTCATATTTGGTAATTCATGTAAGGAATCTGTCAATTTTTGTGTGTTTTCCAGTTTAGTATAATACAGGTCCTTGAAGTAGGCATTGACGATCTTCTGGCTTTCTGAAAGATCTCTATGTGATTTCATCCTTTTCCTAATTGCATGGAGTTGGAGTTTTTCTATCCTTTTTTGTTTATTTACCTAATGGTTTCTCAGCTTTATTTAATCTTTCAGACAGCCAACTCTTTGATTTGTTGATTCTTTTTTAGTGTCTTCTTAGTCTCAGTTGCAATAACTTTTTCTCATATCTTTCTGATTTCCTTCATACAAGTTTTGGACTTGACCTGCTCTTCTTTTTCTATAAGCTTGAGGTTCAGATTTGGTTACTTATTTGCACTTGATCTGTTTGTCTGATATGAGAATTCAACAATATATTTCTTTCGTAGCCCTGCTTCTATTCTATCCCATATGTTCCAGTATGTTGTGTGAGCATTATTATCATTTAATTGTAGAAACTGTCTAATTTCTTCTTTAATTTTATCTGTGAAAAACATTGGGTTTTCTGGAGGGCATAATTTAATTTCTGTATGTTTATGAAGTTTTTGTGATTTTTTTTTTTTTTATTTCTGGAATGCTTTATTCTTTTGATCAGTATACATTATATTAAGTATAGAATTTCCTTAAAAATGAATAAACTTTAAGTTTCAGTATCAGAACATTGTTATGGAGAGAGAAATATCTGGCTCTATTGACTTTTTACATTTATCCAAGTTCAAAGTAGATTCTCCTACTTAGGTTCTTCTGTGTTATTTCTGTCCAAGTTGTGACA
>PVKA01045178.1:0-15690 GCA_004027165.1 Ctenomys sociabilis
GGCCTGTCTTAGGAGAGTGTTCCCAGGCTAGAGATTAAATGTTTTTCTAAGCTAGGCCCCAGCTGAGGTTTGTGTGTCCTCTTTGTTTTGGGAATATAGGTGATTTAAGCTCTATGGCCATAAGCAGACATAACATCAGGCAGTATCTGTACAAGCTGACATGGTTTGTTGATGTACTAAGGCGGTGCATACAGAACAGGATGGCAGCGTAACCTCATGTATGCTTTTAGAAATTATTTGGGCTTTACAGTGTGTACACACACACACACACTTTTTTTCTTTATTTTTTCCACCATCCCCATTGTTTTTTCCCTCTGATCAATTGCTTTCACTTTCACAACATCTATTGTGATTTTGGCTCTAACTTGCTCCTTCAGTTCCTTTCACTAGTATTATGATGCTTATACATGTAAATGATTTATTTCACTTATGAGTATGGCATGTGTTGCATCCATTTATAAAAGCCTCGAGTTTAGCTTTCTTTATAGCTGAGTAGTACTCCATTGTATAAAAATGCCACATATTTTTATCCATTCCTTGTTTGATGGGCATTTAGGCTATTTCCAAGATTTAGCTGTTATAAATTACAAATTATGCTGTTATAAGCATAGGTGCACATATGCTGCTGTGGTATGGTGTTTTTAATTCTTTTGAAAAAAAGAAAAGGAAGTTTTTCAGTTCTTTATATGTTCTAGATAGAAGTCCTTTGAATGACAGTTGGCTAAATTTTTTTCCCCAATCTGTTGGTGATTATTTTTATGTAAAACCTTTTCATAAGAAGACATCTTCTGGAAGCAAGAGGCAGATTTAGGTAGCTACTAAATTTATTTTTCTAGCCATATAGGTTGAAAGCCAGGAACTCTTTGTTATTATGTTTAGTAGTTTATAGAATTAATTTATAAATAAAAGTTCAAAAATTCTTATTATTTTACAAAAAAAAAAAAAGATGAGATTCCATTTGTTGATGTTTTGCAATGTTTTTCATGCAGGCTGGCTTTTGTTGATGAACTTCCTGCCTACTCCTTGAGATTTCTTGCCTTGAGAAGCTCATTTGCATTTTGCTGTCATAAAACTCCTCAGCATTGCTACTTGATTTTCATTCACTGTTCATCCTTGATCCCCAGAGTATCTATGATGTCACAGGTCTGGATCTCAGGGTCTGTCCTTAGATGGCATTTTTAAGGGTTTCTTCTATGTCACTCCCTCCCAAAATCATAGACACAGAGAAAAAATAATGAAAATTTCTTTATATCTATTTCTTTGAAATAATGCTTTCCAAAAACACTTTATTTTCATCCAAACTACATATATTATAATAAAATGAGTGCTATAAATTTGGATCATAATTTCGTAGATGTATGTTTAGATACATACATTCACAAACTCATGTCTTTGGTTTTCTAAATATATTGTTTTGTGCTCATAAAAGAGATTTCTATCTATTTTTCTCTACCAGTAAACTCAGTGTTTCTGTTTTAATATTTAGATCTTGAATCCATTTTAATTTTAGTTTAGTTCATAGTGACAATCTAATTTTAGTCTTCAGCATGTATAAAGCCAGTTTTACCAGCACCATTTATTAAAGAAGCTATCTTTGGCTGGGGAGATGGCTCAGTAGAATAAGCACTTCCTTGGCAAGCTCAAGGGACTGAGTTCAATGCCCAGTTCTGCCAAAAACAAGAAGCTATCTTTTTTTTAGGTGAACATATTTAGCGTCTTTTTTTCAAAGATAAGATGGTTAAATGTATTTGTAGTTGTGTCTGTGTCTTCTAATCTGCTCCATTGATCCTCAGGTCAGTTTTTTGGTTTTGGTCAGTACTATGCTGATTTTTATCACCGTACTTTGTATAATTTCTTTTTTTTTTTCCATGATTTTATTATAGAACAATTAGCAGTGAGACAATTTCAAATCAAATTAGTAGAACAGATTCAATAATTAATATATTGCATATTGTTTTCTTAGTAGTTATTTGTTGTACAAGGTGCAGACATGATATTCTGCTTACAAACACTATTAGAGCAGATCCTTCTGTTCATTGAATTAAGAGAATATAGCTATATACCTTTTTTAAAAAGCTTATTTGTAGCACAGTTTCAATAATTAATACTTTTTACGTTGTTTTCTTCCTAGTGGTTATCCCTAGTACAAGAAGCAGACAGGATATCCTGTCCTATTAGTGCAAATCTTTCTTCTCATAGAATTATACAAAAGTAGCTGCATATTTATCCTAACTGTTCTGTATATACAAATACAAAATGGTCCATTCTTTGTATCCCCTTTTTTTGTTTAGTCCTGTCAGAGATGGGTATTCTATTGGCATTCAATTATTATAGGTGCTTGAATTCAGTGAAACACTCCAACACGGCCCAGCAGTCCACAACAGTAGTGGGTTAGCCATAGAAGTTGTTGACTAGAGCCATTTACTGCTCAGCATATTATTATGACTTTAGTTTATATACTTCATTTTTATGCTTTTCTACTAGATGGCGATGACCAAGATAAAGCAAGACTTATATAAGAAATGTAACTTTTTGCACTAATGGTGGTTGGACAGGATATTATGTCAGCTTCTAGTACTATGGACAACCACTAGGAAAATAGCAAGGTACAAAGTATTAATCATTGAATCTTTGATGTAATTCAGGTATAAAAAATAAGATACGCAAACAGTTACACTCTCTTAATTTACTAATAAGAGACATACGCTATAATAATGTCTGTAAGTATAATCATGTATGCACCTTCTGCGATACCAAAACATTATGAAAACAGATTGCAATGTATTAATTTATCAAATCCATCTCGTTAAGGTATCTTAAAACGGTCTCATTGATATATGTACTTCAATAAATAAAAATTTAAAAAAAAAAAGAAATGTAACTTTTGTATCTGATAAGGTCATTCTAGTCCCCTCAGGATTTATCCTGTCACCCGGTTGCTCACTTTGTAGATCCTTTGTCAGTGTCAGCCATGGATGAGCCATGGCCATTGCTTGACCAATTTGCTCTCTGTGAAAGCCTGAGAGAATTGTGATGCCTCCTGCTTTGACTTTGTCACCCAAGACTGCTTTTGTTTTTCTAGGTCTCTTCCAGTTCCAGGTAAAATTTAAGAATATTTCTCTAGATCTGTGAGATATGCTAATGGAATTTCGATTGGGATTGCATTAAATCTGCATAGCAGTTTTGGGAACAAGGCCATTTTCATAGTGTTGTATTTTCCTATTCATGAGCAAGAGCTATTTTTCCATTTTCTGAAAATTTCTTCAATCTCTTTTTAAAAGCATATCATCATTTTCAATGTCTAGATATTTTACTTTAGATTGATTCCTAAGTATTTCATATTTTTTGGTGTTATTGTGAAGGGTTTAGTTCCCTTAATTTCTCTCTCTGAAAGTTTGTTGTTTGTTTGTAGGAATGATACTGATGTTTCAGTGTTGACTTTGTATCCAGATATGCTACTGAATTTGATTATTAATTCTAGAACTCTTTTGGTGTATTCCACATAGAGTATCATGTCTTCTGCAAATAATACAAATTGTATTATTTTTACTTTTAAAAACATTTTTTCTGTACCATGTTACAGATTGTGTAAATTCTTTTTCCATAGTACCAGGAAGAATTTATGCTTCCTAACCATACTAATATTGCCTCCCAATAAAACGTGTGTACTGCACCTTTTATGCCTCCTTACCTCAGGTCAGTCCTTCAGGAGTATCCTCTTCCCTGCCTCAGGACAGGTGGCCAGCTATTCATCATTCCATCTACGAACTAGCATCAAGGCTTTGGGGCATCCATCCCCAAGATGTATTCTTGCTGAATCAGACATATTGTATGTATGACTGGATTGGTTGTGGATGGAGCAAAGGTTCAGTAATAGTGGATGTGAAAATGACACCAGTTAGTGTTCTAAGAACAGAAAAAAGAGTCAGGAGAATGCCCAAAAAGTGTTCCAGAAAGAAAGGTAGGAGGGAAAGTGAGGAAAAGTGCCAGAAGGAATACTGAACAAGTGGAGAATTGTTAATTGATGATGTGACCAATGCAGTACAGGTCTTAAGATATGACCCCTGAAATAAACTTCAGTACTTCAGTTCAGAGCCAGTAGGCCCTTGCTTTCTGGAGTAGGAAAGCACATAATGGTGACTGATGACATTTAGCTTTGATTTTCTGAAGCCTAAATTACTAAGCCAGGTTCAGGATTGGCAGATGCTATCAGATACTTCAACAAGAGCTTAGTTGATTCAACAATTAAAGATAGGAATGGAAGCCTGAGTGGAAATAGTTATGCTCAAACTGTGAACAGGCTAATGGGTACCCTTGGCACCATCCTTAGGACAATAAAGGCAAAACCAAGGTAGACTGAAATGAAATCATGTAGGTAGCATTACCTAAACACATTGGGTCCACAGGAAGTGTTTATGAATACAAATATATGAGGGATCACCTTCAACAGTGACTGGGTGAGAGATAGCAACAAGAGACAGACATGGAGAGGGCATGAGATAGACAGAGACATCCCGAGAAGTTTAAGATCAGGCTAGAAAAGAGACGGGGTTCCTGCCCTTTGAGTTGAGAAGCCAGTATGGTCATGTGTGGCTGCTGGAGGGCCGAGGTCTAAGTCCTATACCTAACACAAAGCTCAGTGATTTGTTTATGTTTCCCATATACCTAAATAATCATGGAAAAAAATAATCATGGATATACCTTCACTTGGACAATGGCCATGGTCTGAGATATGTGGACAAAGGCACCTAAAGGGAGGGGATTAGGTCATAAATCCACAGTTCACAAAGCTATGCAGAGGATGCTGTGACTTTGGGATCAGAGAGAGACACAAAAACTGATAATGACTAGAGCGAATACACCCTGAGATCAGACACCATTGAGCATTCCAAGCAGGAAGGGCAGGGCAAGGTTCAGCATTCTTACACAAAAACGTGAGTGTGGGAATAAAGTAGGTTTTAGTAGTAACTCACTCAATTTCTCTCATATCTGGCACCTTTCAATACTGCAGAACTGGAAAGAAGCCATTGAAAAACACAGAGTAGTATGGTTTGTGTCCAGATATCCCCCCAAAGCCTCATGCCATCATGGGGCTTTCTCAAAGGTGGCTGAATGTACAGTTATGTGACTGATTCATGGTGCATTCAGCATTAAGGGTGCTGGGATTAAGAGTGGGTGATTGCTGCTTCAGTCCACTGACTGGATTGGCACTATTATAACTATTCACAGTTTTCTTGTTCGGTGATAAATGTCACTGCTAGTGACATTTAGTGGTAGGGATAGCATTAACTCTATGGCACTGTGGTTCATGTGGCCATTTCCATAATATTGATTTTTCCAATCTATGAACACAGAGGACCTTTTTATGTGTGATCTTCAATTTCTTTTTTACTTTATTAGCACACATCTGTAGTACACAGTAATTACTTTCATCATGGGGGACTGAAACATTTACATAATTTATTCATCTATATTTTATGATTTTCATTATAAAGATCTTTTACTTCTTTGGTTAAATTGTTCTGGGTTTTTGTGTGAGTGTTGATTTTGTAGCTATTGGAAATAGAATTGCCTTCCTGGTTTCTATTTCAGATCATTGAATATTGGTATACAGCAAATGTTATTGATTTTTGTACATTGAATAAATATACTTTAAAATAGGAAATGATTTGCTCCCCAAGATTAAGAAATGAAAGGTTTCTTAATATTAAGAGACTATAAGAGAGAGTCAATATCACAAAAATCAATAGTCATAGCAATCATGAGTAAAAGAGTAAAGCAAAAGTTCAAAGTATACTATGAACTGGTAGTAACAAAAACATACAGATATATAGAGTGATGGGACAAATGAAAAAGCCTTGAATTGACCTACGGATACACTGCCTGATGACTTTAGACAAAAGTACTAAGAACATACATTGGAGAAAGGATAATCTTCAATAACGGGTGCTGGAAAAATGCAGTAGTTTCTTGCTATTTTGTGGTTTGACTTTCACAGGCTCACTGTTTTGCAGGTTTTAAAAAAATTAATGTAACTTATTTATTTATTTTTATGCATTTAGTACAGGGGACACAGGGTCTACAGGGTCTCATTATATAGATCAGACTCAGTGATCCTGTTTTCAGCCTCCCAAGTGCTGGGATTACAGGCACGCCCCACCATGCCCAGTCTCAATCTCAATCTTAGTGCACCCTGGGGGTGGGGGCAGGGCTGGCATGGCAGGCCAGGAATTGAAACTGGACACTGAGCTCTGCCTAAATTATTTATTTTGTTATATCGCAAGATATTTTGGTTCTGTACACTATACATATGTTAATAAAGTTATGTAGGTTTATTAGTTTAGAAAATGGTTAAGAACATTAGAAGTGTTTTTAAAAGTGTGGGAAAGGTTTATAAGAGTGTGGGAAGGGTTTATAAAGCCTTAAATATACATAAATACTAAAATAAATATAATATCACTACTTCTTTAATTTTCACTTATCTTGGGGGTGTCTGCAACATAAGCTCTGCAATTGATGAGGGACCACTGTATCCAATTATTAACTGTTATGTAAGAGAATGAAATCAAACCCATATCTCTCAACCATTAAAAAAACAACAGAAAGTGGGATAAAGAACTGGACCTATGAATGTAATAGAAGAAAGTACAGTAGAAATGCTTCAGGACATTGGAATAATAAAGATTTTTTTTAAAAGAAAAGATCTCAAAAGCAGAAGAAGCAACAATGATTACATCAAAATAACAAATATAATTACATCAAATTAAAATATAAATATTATTACATCAAATTAAAAAAAAGCAAGGGGAACAATCAACAGATTTAAAAGCCTACCTAGAGAATGGAAAATATAGCCCTTATATATTTGATAAAGGCTTAGTGTTTAGGATATCAAAGAACTCAAAATAGCCAAAAGACAAATGAGTCAATTAAAAATGGGAAATAAATTTTTAAGAGAGTTTTGTCCAACAAAGACATATAAAAAACCCATAGGTTTATGAAAAATATGCTCATCACCACCAATCATCAGGGTATTGTAAATCAGAACCACAGCAGGATACCATCTCACTCTAGTAAAAATGGCTGTTATCAAAATGGCAAAAGATAGCAGGTACTGGTGAGGCTATGAACAAAAGATAACCTTTGTACAGTGCTGTGAGAGTGCCAGCTGACAGAGTCATTATTTAAACCTGCACAGATGTTCCTCAAGGATATATATATATATATATATATATATATATATATGAATATATATATAAAAGAATATATGTATAAAAGAATATATATATATATATATATATATATATATATGTAGTAATTTGCTGAAATGATCCAGCAATTTACTACTGCTTACATATTCAAAGAAAATTAAATACTATGCTGTAAAGACCTCACCACTCCCATATTTACTGTAGCCCAACTTATGGAAGCTAAGAAGTGGAAGCAACTTTAGTGTCCGCCAACCGATCCTTAGTATGATGATGCTGTGTGGCACAGATGGCTTATAAGATTGCAATAGCGACCTTCCATTCCAATTCTCAGTAGAGTTTTTATCACGAGTGAGTGTTGGGATTCGTCAAATGATTTTTCTGCATCTATTGAGATGACCATACGGTTCTTTGTTTAGCTCTGTTAATATGGTGTGTTATATATCATTTCTCAGCCTTTTGGCTAAGATCGAGTGTAGTATCTGTTCTTATCAATTTAATACACTATATTATATTCATTGCTTTTTGAATGTTGAACCATCCCAGCATCCCTGGGATGAATCCTACAGTGTATAATCTTGATTATTTGCTGCATTCTGTGTGCTAGTATTTTACTGAGGATTTTTGAGTCTATGTTCATTTGGGAGATGACTTATAGTTTCCTTTTTCAGTGGCTCCTTCTCCAGTTTTGGTATTAGGGTAATGCTTGCTTCAGGAATGAATGTGGAGTATTGCTTCTCTTTGGATTTCATTAAAGAGTTTGAGAAGTAGCAGCATTAGATCTTTTCTAAATCTCTTGTAGTATTCAGCAGTGAATCTGTCAGGACCTGGGCTCTTCTCTGTTGGTCCATTTTTAATTACATCTTCACTTTGATTGACTGACATTCACTTATTCAGAATTTTTTTTTATCTTCTTGATTCAGCTTTGGTAATTTGCATATATCTAGAAAGCTGTTCCTGTCTTCTATGTTGTCCATCTTTCCAGAATACAGCTTCTCAAAATAGGTATAATCTTTTGACTTTCTGAAGGATGTGTTGTGACTTTACCCTTTTCATTCCTAATTGCATCGGTTTGAGTCTTTTCTTTCATTTTTTGATAAGGTGGCTGAAGTTTTGTCAATTTTATTTTATTTTTCAAAGAACAGCACTGCTTGAGTCATTGATTCCTTTGTATTGTTTTCTTAGTTTCAATTGTATTAATTTCTATTCTGATTATTATTTCCTCCCCCGTATAAGCTTTGTGCTTGACCTATTCTTTTATCTAGAAGCGTGACATTCAACATTAGGTTGTTTATTTTAATTCACTGTTTTTTTCATATGGGCATTCAGGAGCACAAATTTTCCTTGTAGAATTGCTTTCATTGCATCCCATAAGTTCTGATATGTTATATTGTCATTATAATTTAATTATAGAAACTAATTTCTCCTTTAATTTAATCTGTGACCCACTGGTTGTACAGGAAGTTATTTATTTCCATGTGTCTATTAAGTTCTTGTGGGTTTTTTTGCCATTGATTTTCAATTTCTTTGTATCATGGTGTGATAGTATGCATGGGTTAATTTCAATTCCTCTGCATTTACTTAACCATATTCTATGTGCTAGTATGTGGTCTATTTTTGAGAACATCCCATGTGCAACTGAGAAGACTGTATATTTTGATGGGTGGAATACTCTGTAGACATTAAGTTCATATGTTCAAAAATTTGGTTAAGTTTTGATATTTCATTGTTGACTTTTCTAGTTGACCTGTCTATTTGCAACAGTGGGCATTATAATTTTATTAGTGATTATTTGATTTTCATGTTCACTATTATTTTATAAAATTGGGTATGTGGTATTTGGAGCATTTATATTTATGATTGTCATCTCCCTTTTTATTGTCCCTTTATAAGGAGATAGTGTCCTTTGTTTCTCTTAAACAGTCTTGATTTGAATGTACCTTGTTGGGCAGTAGAACTATTCCTTTTCCCAAATTCCTGTCACATGGAAGCTTATTTTCTGTTCTTTGACTTACAGTCTATGAACTTTTTTTGAATTAAATATATTTCTTAAATGCACAGTACTGTTGGATCTTGCTTTTTAATCTGTTCTGCCAATCTGTTTCTTTTGATTGGTGAACTGAAACCATTGATAGTTATGACATATATATTGACTTATCCTTGTCAAGGTATTTTCCTGTTTTTTATTCCCTTTCCCCAATCTGTCTCTGGACACCAAAGCTCAGAAATGCTATTTTTCTGCTGTTCATCACTCTGTCATCTTCCCAGAAGCCCTAGAGTTGGCTCAGACTCGTTCATAGCAGTAGTCAATAGTAGAAAATGTTAAAATTACTCGCTGTGGGGAACTACCCACACTACCTCCAATCTCAGGGGTACTTAAGGACACCTGGGGATATGATCCTGCTTATCTAGCACAGGTGCACAGTGGGATACAGTTATGAAACCATGATTTAGCACATGTAAACACACACACATGCACTATATAATAATGTAAATATGCAATAACAACCTATACAAGAATCATACAATAGGGACCAGGGAGATAGCTCAGTAGAATAACCACTTTCCTGGCAAGTGCAAGGGCCTAAGTTTAATTCCTGGTTCTGCAAAAAAAAAAAAAAATCATACAATAAAGGCACAGGCAATTCTCTGATCTGCTCTTTGCTCCCTGCTAAAGTTTTGCACATGTATATTTTAACCTTGGGACTTCACCCATAAAAATTCTCCTTGGTTCTTTCAAGTAGGATAACACTCAAGAAAAGAAAATTTATAGTCAGGAAATGTATTCCCAGATAAATTATCCTTCCACAGTAGTCATCTTTGAATCATAAAAAATCCAGGAAATGTAATTTCCATGTCTTTATATCTTGTGGAAACTGACAACAGAGAACAAATGGAGAAGTTTATGAATGGTAAAGAAATGATAATAAGGTACCAGTACAATTAAATGTGGTATTGAGATGGAAATAACATGGGAGTTACAAGTAGGATGGAGTTTATTTTATGAACTCTAAAAGATAGAAGTAGTAGAACAAACAACAGGTAGGAAGGAGGAAAAAAGTGTAAAGTTTGTATAACCTTCTATGACTGGAGAGTAAAAGTTACTTAAGGCTTATAAATGAAATAAATATAGATACTAGAAAATCTGTTAAAAATTTAAAGATAAATACTAAGAAAAATCTATTAATTTGTCAAAATTAGTCTTGGAATAAGGAGGAAGGTGAAGATGAAATAGAAGTATATTAATTTTGTCATTGTTTGATGGAATGGAGTCAATAGGCACTGTTCATGGAAAGAGGAATAAAGACATTGGAGCCCAGATATACTTAAAAATAGGACAACTAAGTTGGGTTCAAAACTGTTTAGTGTAACATAATTTATAAAAGAAAAAAAAAATTGAAGAATAAGCTGTATGGCCCTTACATGGAATGATCTTCAAGAAGTATCAGTAGACGCTAGACCAAGCCACAGAACAGTGTGAACAGAGTGGAAAAGAAGACCAGCAGATAGACATATATTCTTATACCTGTGCAAGCTAACTCTTGAAGAACTGTAAGCCTTTAATTATCTTGATTTTTTTTTTCTCTCATGAAAGAAACTATGTCATTGGATGCCAAGTGTGGGCAGAAGACATTTTATTGTGTATTTCATAACTGTAAGTTCTACATTATGTATGGAAGCATCCCTTTTAAAATAACATTTTTCTCTTTCTTTTTTTGTGGTACTATGGATTAAACTTGGGACCTTGTGCTTGCCAGGCAAACAAACAAATACAAGCAAGCAAACAAACATTTTGTATATGATTAATTCAGTATGTTGTAGAGACATCAGCACAAATATGTTTACTGTAGATCTCTTCAAAACAGTTGAGAAGTTGAATCATCCAAAGTGGCCAATGATAGATGAACAAAGAAAATGTTACATTGCCTGAGTCACTGTCCTCATCGCTAGGACAAATACCTAACACCCGCACTTAAAGGAAGAGAAGTTTGTTTTGACTCACATTTTTAGAAGTCTCAGTCTTTAAGTAGTTGATCGACTGCAAGTCAAGAAGTCATGGCAGAAGGGCTGGAAGGAGAAATTGCTTAGGAAATGGCAACCAGGAAACAGAGAAGTGAGTAACAAGGCAGGAGATGCTCCCATCCAGTGCATCCAGTGACTCAGCTCTTCCGGTGAGACCCCCCTTCCTAAGAGCAAGCTGCCCTGTAGTGCCCTCATGCCTTGTAGTGCCCTTGTAGTGTACTCTTGTAAGCCTGGTCCATGACCACATGGGGATTTTGGGAGACATCAAACATAAATGATAACAGGTTTATACACATAATAGAACATGGTTTATCCATAAAAGGATGAACTCTTGTCATTTGTGACATAGATGGACCTGGAGGGTATTAAGTGAAATAACCCAAGCACAGGAAGACTAATGCTGCATGATGTCATTCCCATGTAGAATCTAAAAACTTTGATCCATAAAAATTCTAAGTACCCTAGTAGTCATCAGAAGCTAAACACAATAGGTTAGAATTATAAAAGAATTGAAGAAGTTATGGAAGTATTTTTTAAGTGTTTTTAGTTTTACCTTCTTCGCTGCCTCATTGTCCTGTATTGTTTCAAAATATTTATTTTTCATGGTCTTTTTGGTTGAGGGAGACCTTTATGAAAGAGAACTTGCAGAACTCCTTCAGAAAGTGGCAAGAACAAGGACATGTGTGTCTTTGAAGTGAGGGAGAGCATATAGAGGGGAATTGATGTCTAAGTGTTTTTTTACTTAGTATTTTTAAAAATCTAAACATTATGGTTTGATCACCTCTTATAGATAAGTAGACCAAGTTCTGATGCTTTTTTTTTTTTTTTTTTTACAGTGGGGTGACTACAGTAAACAATAATGTATTACATTTTTAAAATTAGCTGGCAAAGAGGATTTTTAATGTCACACCACAAAGAAATACAAATATTTGAAGTTATAGGTATGCTAATTAACTTGACTTGAGCACTACTACCTAATGTATCTATGCCTGGAAAGGTCACATTGTACCCTATAATTTGTACAGTTAGTATCAATTTAAAACAAAATTTAAAAAAACAAAATGGATCTTTTATTTTACTGATGAAGACCATAAGACATAGTTATTATGTGACTTTCAGATTTTTGTTATACATGTAAATAATCTTAAGTGTGAAATTAGTTTTTATTTTATTCTCCTTCCTTTATTTAAGTGATACCAAATCATCACATTTCTGGACAATGGATACTGAAATAATTTCCTCTTTTAACTGTTTATGGCAAATAGCCAACACATGGGTACTACTGTCAAATGGCCTACATCTGTAATTTCCGTCTTATTGGCTTCAACAACTTTCTAGGCCACCAGACCGAAAGTTTCAAAGACTTTCGGTCTTTGTTCTCTCACTCCACTCTGTACTACTCCACTGCCAAGTGATTTTGGGGCTTTTGAAATACCTTGTATGCATAGATGCTTCTGTGCCTTTTAATCTATTCCATTGATCCTCAGGTCTATTTTGTTGCCAATGCCATGTTGATTGTATCACAGTGGCTTTGTTGTATAATTTCAAGTCAGGAATTGTGATGCCTCCTGCCTTGTCTTTATTGGTCAGGATTGTCTTTGCTATTCTAGGTCGTTTGTACTTCCAAATAAATTTTAGGAACGATTTCTCTATGTCTGGGAGGTATGATGGTGGCAGTTTGATAGGGATTGCATTAAATCTGTACAGCAATTTTGGGAGTATGGCCATTTTCATGATGTTGGTTCTTCCTATCCAGGAGCATGGAATATCTTTCCATTTTCTGAAATCCTCTATAATCTCTTTTCTTAGGGTGTTGTAATTTTCCATGACAAGATCTTTGACTTCCTTGGTTAAGTGAATCCCAAGGTATTTCATTTACATGTGTGTGCCTTTTTCTCTATTGCCATTGGCACAGCTGTAGTTCAGATTCTTCAATCTAATCAGTATCAGTGACCTTCACATCAACTTTAAGCTGTTTTCTAATTTATCTCCTGAATGAAAGAAGAAAATTTCTTTTTAAAACACTGAAGCTTGTTATGAAAATTGTAATAAGTTCTCAAAGCAATTGAAAGTCCAGTTTACTTGATGATGGTCATGGTCTCTCCCATTTCTAACTAGCCTTCGCTTTTGATTTCTTTTCTGAACACATGCTACCATAGCCATTCTTTTCCAAAATCTGATCTGTACTATTCTACTTATATGCATGCACACTAGTTCTCCCTTCTCCTTCTCCTCAAAGTGACTCTTTCCTTATTTATTATTTATTGTTTTATCCATCAGGAGCTCACTGCTTTACCACCTGTCTTAGCCTGTCCCCACTGCTATGTGTCTGGGTCTGTACCACAGAGTCATATTCTCATGTTTTGCTTTCCATTTTATTTAGTAGCATGTATCCATGTACCTTCCTCTGCACACACATATTATTGCACATTCCTGGGTTTCAATCGAGGCTTTCTGTGTCCACTTACAGAACTTCAGTTATCTACATTTGAACTGAAAGCTGAAGTTCGAAACCACAGGGTAAATACACACACACACACACACACACACACACACACACACACACAGATTAATCACAAACAAATCATCATGGATTGAGGTTATTTTTGGCCCTTTAAGTTTTCTAAATTATGTACTCACCTGCAGCATTTTGCTCTTCAGTCTTTATGTCATCCAAACCAAAAATGGGCATCTGAAATGAATAGACACTCTTAAGAATAAGAATTAAAAATAGCAAATAAATATATGAAGATGCTCAACATCGCTGATCATTTGAGATGCAAACTTAAAGTAGTGCTAAGATTCAATCTCACTCCAGACAGGGAGGCTATCATCATGAAATCAAGCAGTACGATATGCTGATGTGCCTTTGGGTGAAAAGAAACCATTCTCCACTGTTGCTGGGAGTGTCAACGAGAAAACCACTATGGAGACCAGTGTGGCGATTCCTCAGGAAGCTCGGGTTACAGGTCCAGTTCAATCCAAATGTTCCCTTCTGGGCGTTTTTCCAGAAGAATGGAAAACATCGTGCCATAGTGATATATGTGCTCCCATGTTTACAGCAGCACAGTTGTAATAGCCCAATCTTGGAAACAACGCAAATGCCTATCAACTAATGGATAGGTAAATTTTTTTTTAATACAATGGAGAACTACTCAGCCATAAAAAGCATAAACTTGTGACATTTGTAGGTGAATGTTTGCACTTTCAGACAAAATGCTTTTGTGAAATAAATTGGACAAGTACAAATATGATGCTGTTTCTTTAGTGTGAGAAAACAAAAATTGTAAATAAGGACCAAATATATAATAGATATTGCAAAATAGGAAGAAATTGTTCAAAAGAAATGGGAGGGAGGGAAAGAAAAAAGGTGAAAGATAAAACAGAAACAAAGCTTTACAAAAAGGAAGAGGATAGCGGTTCAAGGGAGGGAAGGAGTTTGGGACAAAAAGAGGAATCAAAACATATAATATGTGAACAAATCTCTATGATAAATATGATCATTATGTATGTATACATTTTGCCAATAAACTCAATGAATTTTTTCCATGTCTTGGGTTTATTTTTCTATAGGTTACAATTTGCAAATTTAAAAGAAGCTAAACATTGTTCTTGGCTTTCAAAACAGACTAGATCTCAATGCAAAAACTGTTACATTAGAGCAATTAAAAATAGTTGTTTTGGGTCTGCCAAATGGCTTAGTGGATTAAAATACCTGCAAGCAGGTGCAGGGGCTGAGGGTTAGATCCCTGGGCCTGCTGTGCCGACCCCACCCGGGGGCACTTTGAGACAGCAATTGAGACTGGGCATGGTGGTGTGTGCCTCTAATCCCAGCTTTTGGGAGGCTGTAAACTACAAGTCTGATCTGGTAGTGAGACCCTGAACACCCCATAGACCCTTCCCTAAAATTAAAAACAAAAAGTTTTTGGAAATGTTTAAGGTAGTGTACTTGGAAAAAATGTTTGAGCAGAGAACTTATTTTAATTTTTTTAAAGATAGGTTATTTATGTATTTATACTTTAAAGAGGAAAAAATAAGGACAAAGGCAAAAACAAAGCAACTTAAAAATGCTATGGTATTTCAAAACAGGAATAGAAAATTAACAATGGCTCTTACACTCTACGTATTTATATCATCAGATTTGTTGCTCTGAGGGAGGACTCTGAAGGGCCTGTGGGGTGCAGGGGCGCTGCAATCTGACGGCCAAGTGCACACAGGCACAGAGCTTTGCTGGCATCATTTAAGAACTTTGGCAGACTCTGGGAAGCCTGCAGGACTCTGGGAAGCTCTGTCCCCCCTTTTCCCCCAGTGTGCAGGTGTGAATCTTCTGCTTGTGTTGCTCCAAACTTTTAAGAACTTAGGAGGACTCTTAGTGGCCTGTGGGATGCAGGAGAGCTGTGATCAGCGGGTCCAGCTTGAGCACGTGCGGAGCTTTCCTGGAGCCATTTAAAAGCTTTGG
>PVKA01045179.1:0-15702 GCA_004027165.1 Ctenomys sociabilis
CTCCGGTGTGGCAGGCTAGGAGTTCTCACTCCAGGCTGACCTGCACTGGGTCTGGGGCTGTGGGGTGGGACCAGTAATCACCTGGAAGTGTTTCTCTGGCACAGTGTGCCTGGAGCTGTCACCCGGCCACGGGAGGTGACGGGCAGCTTAATCCCTGGGAAATGTATCTCAGGCACGACGGGCCTGAGGTTCTACACTCCCTGACCTTTGATGCCGAGAGAATCAGGGAAATTCCCACTCAATCAGTGGGCTTTAGGTCAGGGGATCCGGGGAGGTGTTGGTGAGTGGGTCCTGAGGTTTCAGACCAGTCACTGGCTTGCAGGGGTTGGGGACAGGGATCCGCGAAGCGCGTGTGGGAAGAAGCCAAAGGCTCTCCCTCAGACTCACCACACTCTCACTGATCTAGGAAGCCTGGTGAGTCCTGTAAATTCGCTCTCGCTGGGAGAGCTTGGCACGGGATCCAGGAGGCCGTTGGAGTCAGCCACTGTCTCTGGCCGGTCTCAGGGGCTGGGCTGGCGTGTGCGGGATGGTGCAGGATGGCGGAGTCAGCCGCGCTGTCTCTGGCTGGTCTCAGGGGCTGAGCGGGCGTGTGCGGGATGGAGCAGGATGGCGGAGTCAGCCGTGCTGTCTCTGGCCAGTCTCAGGTGCTGGGCCGGGTTGGGCGGGATGGAGCAGCGGCATTCATTTTCTACACTTCTGCACTGTAGTGACTGCTCAGTTGAGATTCTGAGGTAAGGCATCTCTAAAGGAGGGCAGAAGCTAAGTAGGGCAGAATTATACTTCCGATGTGAACTGTGGTTGCAATCTCAGCACTCAGGTGGTGAGGCAGGAGAGTTTCTCCCAATTCCATTCGCGGATGGGCCATATCGAGAGTGAGAGGATAGCTGGAAGACAGTTTCTTTTTCAAACCTTGTATCAGGAAAACAAGCAAACCTAAACAGACATATAGCCAAAGCTACAGGAAAAATAAACAAGACTAATGCAAGGAAAGACTTGCAAGTAGCCTCAACGGGAACCACAGCACTGTGCAGGTCACTGTGCCTGAGAGGGGCAGAGACTTAACTGCCTTAGTAACTCACTTCAGAAATGCACAGCATTGTCCTAAGGAATCTGAGGTTGGTGCGCTGTCCTTCCTTTTTCCATAACTATGACAGGTGTTTGGCCTCAACAGTCTTTGAAAATGCAAAATGATCCAAGGAAATCACAGGTTTTGGAAACTGCTGATGAGCAGAGGGTTCCTGTTACAAACATTAAAAAACTCAAGAAAATAGAACTGACCTACCTCTGCTACTTCCTGTATAGAACACAGATACCCCTGCTTAGGCAGAAGCAAGGACCAGACATCCCCAGCACCACATGCCAGGCCATCCCCATCCACAGAGATACTGAGATTCCATGGAAGCCTGGTGTGTTAGTGCATGGCTATAGTCCTAGCGCTGCAGAGGCTGAAAACAAGACCATCATTGTGAGTCTGAGTTGAGCACTGACACCTGGTACCAAATGCATAGAAAACCCCACAGATATGTATGAGAAAATACAACTGATATACCAGTTGTACTACTGGGATACATTACAGACATGTATGAGTGACACAGAATGTAATTGCACACACCATATGCCATATAAGTTAATGGGTATCAGCATATTTGTGTGTGTTTTCAGTGACAGATACATAGTCAGATAGAGGCACATAACTCCGTCAGGCTGTGAGATGCGAATATAGCACTTCCTAGGCCACACACGTGATGGGCATAAGGGCCAGCACTCCTAAACTGCCAGTGGTCTGTCCTGAGGCACTCTGTTGGTGCTGATGGCACAATGCTTTTCCTTCTGCCCGCTCTCCTAACGTCCTCCTCTCCTGTCTCCACGTACAACTTCCAGTGACCTTGTGGACTTTCTGGTTTCCAACGTTTGGGCACAGAGCATGGAGGCATTCTGAGTGCCCAGAACAGCAGTATTCAGAGTAATCAACGGGATCCCCATGGAGCTTTATCTCGGGCATATTTGCCGCTCTCCTTAATGAGTACGAGCTGCTTCAACCACCCCCTTGGAGAAAATAAAGGCAAGAGATAATAGCAGAAGTCATCTGGTGTACAGTGTCTCACAGGCTGAGGACCCCAGAACAACAGTGGATGTGTTTATTTAGACCTCTGCAAAGTTATAAAATTCAAGGTTGCCTAGGTACTAAGAACACATGATGTCCAGGCAGGATCTATCCATCTATCTATCGATCTATCTATCGATCTATCTATCGATCTATCTATCTATCTATCTATCTATCTATCTATCTATCTATCTATTCATTTTCACAAAACCAGGGATTGAAGTCAGGCCCTTGCATTTGCCAGGGAAGTGCTTATAGTTCTTATTCCACTAAGCCATCTCACTGGCTCCTGAGTCAGAATTTTGTTACGACTTGACTGCTTTAGGCAATGAGGCCTCATCCTACCCTTCCACATAGAGTCAGTTTCCAGCTTGCATGACTTCCAACAGACCTCTGTATACTTTTCAGAGGCCAATAGCCAGGCCTGCACCCTCTGAAGTAAACTTAAGCTGTCCTAAAGTGTTCCTGGTTCAGTGGCTGGTGCCCAGCAGTAAAACCCACCTGTCGGGCCTCTTATCATTCCAATTTTCCCCTTTCCACAGCCGATTCATATCTCGGCACCAGCCATGGTAATGTATTTCTTATCTACTTCCAGATCTGAAATATCCTTAGATATTTCAGATATCCTTCTCTTAGCCCTTTGGGGAAATTGTGTATGCTTCTTTGCCCTGGGTCATGGACCAATATTCCATGGATGTTTGACACTCAGAAGTGTGGAAATAAGGAAAAGGGGGAATCAAAGGTGCTGATGAGAAGATTTTGCATTTGGAACACAAGAGAATTATGTGTCCCCTCTGCCCTGCTCTTGGAGGCCCCAGTTTTGACGGAAGCTTGCTTAGGGGGTGAGTGAACATCATTCAAGCCTCCAGGGGCCGAATGCCACATATTCAGTTCCTTGTGTCCCTTGTGACGAGTCGTTTGTTTGCAAGAGACAGCAGCATGCTTTACAGTGGAGAGCTCTTTGAGTTCTACTGTGTGAAATATGGGCATGTCAAATTTGGAAAAACACAAAATCTCCTCTTTTAAGATTTATGTGTCAATAGACAGAGAATAGTCACTGATGTACTACTGAAATGAAATTCATACTTTTGAACTGACAGCTCTGCTGTTTAGCGCTGACCAACCCGAAGCTCTCAAATGATAGAAAAGCATGAGTGTGTTAAGAAAAACAGAAATTACCCATTTCTCAGTGTGCAACCATTGTACACATAGCCTGCTTCCTAAATAAGGTAATAAAATGCAAAGGCAGAGATGATTTTGATCATGAATTGCCTGTTGAAAAACTAGGCTTGGAAGGAATTCTGAGATTTGGGGCCTGTGCTTGGGAGAGCTCACTGAGCTTTTTGGAAGGAGGGGGAGAATTGCATGAACCTCCAATCCTAGCAACCGCATGCAAGCCAATACTGAGGGTTCATTGTTTTGCTAGTGGCAAGATGACCCCAGTTTGGGGTAGGAGTGAGAGACTGGAGGGTTCAGCACCTTCTCTCAGAGCGCTGTGTAGGATGAAGGGGGCAGTAAGTGCTTAAGAGCTGACAGTTCTGGGGCTCAGGTTTCAGGGCACGTGGTCCAAAGAGATGGTCTGGCTCACATAAAATTCTGAATGCTTCCTGCCAAAGCACCACCTGCCCTAGGCACACACTCCTTCATCTACAAAATGAAGAGAGGCCATGGCTTGGGGCACACACATGTATCTCTAATACTTGGGAAGCTGAGGTATAATGATTGCTGTGAGTTCTAAACCAGCCTATGCTGCATAGTGAGATCCAAGAAAATTGTAGTACATGACCAGACCACATACAAAAAGAAAAGCAGAAGAGAGTGTGTTGAGTGATTCTGAGTGCCCTCTGACATACAGACTTACAAGATTGGTCTACTCACTTCAGCTAAGTAACTGCCAAAAGAAATAAATTCTCTATCCAGAAAAGCAGCATTAAGTGACAAAGCTCACTCTATCGCTTGCTGTAGATTTAATGCAAGGTTCTGGAACATTTAACAGGATTCCCAGGTCAAAACGCCCTGGTGTGAGTTACACAAAGGAAAATGAGTGTGAGCCTGAGATGAAAAAGTCCCTCCCTGAGGCAGGATTCACTTTCTTGTGTACTTGTACTGCTTTGCCTTCGTGGATAGAATCTCAAAGGAACACTAATATCAACGGAATTTTATTCATCATTCTGAGGAAGAGGAGTAAAGAAATTCTGCTAATGGCATCCTACGCAAGCAGTATGGACTCGAAAGATTTATGACATCAGGACAAAGTTTGGTGATGAGACGCTTTTGTCCACTGTGGTATGTAGCCAGTCATGAATTAGTTTTTTTAAAAATAATAATTCCAAATTTAGATCATGAGCCTTCTGGTGCTAGGTCAATGATGCAGTTCCTGTTTATATTACATGTGGTCCAGGGTTAAAATTCCAATGAAAACTTTAAACATTACATTAGCATAGTGAAGAAGGACTTCCATCAGGGCAGACTTGGGCAGTGGCACGCATGGGACACTCAGAAGATGGACACCAGGGAGCTCCTGCTCTCCAGTGTTGAGGAGTGGGCTCACAGGTACCTACATGCAAAGGCAGACCCTCCTCGTTTAATAACTGAGTTCCACTCCTGTGATGATATTTTAGATAGAATTGCTTTTTATATGATGACTTGTAGATAATAGGCTTATAACAATACTTACAAGCAGGAAATGGTCCAAGGGATCTCCAAAATGATGACTTCACTTCAGTTTGAATAAGTTACATGCAACACTGCCACGTGTAACAGAACATAATGCCACAGTAGCACCCTGTACAGTACTCACAGCTAACATTACATCACTGAATAAATTAGGTGAGCTATACAATAAGGACATCCAGGCTCTATGGACAAGATGGACAATAGCATACCCAAAGAGGGTCAAAAGGCTAAGCATTGCTTAAACTTTTAGGTCATTAAATGAGGAATAGCTATTGAGAAAGACAAAGTAACGGAGAACCCCCCCCCCCAAGGTGAATTCGAGCTCTCCTTTGAGGAAAGCTGAAAATTCCTCAGACTTTGGCATGGCATATGTCACAGGTGCAGAGAATCTTCCATCGTAGGAGAGGATCTGACACCTCAGGGAAGGCACCTAGCCCAGAAAGGCACTTCCAGTGCCACTGTCCCAGTGCTTAGCTCACTGTGGATATCTCATTGAGCAGCACATTCTCAGATTGGGCACCTGAGAAACTGAAAGGCATAGAATCACTCAGAGACCACTGATAGACTTAGGACCAACAGGCCTTTGAGAAAAAACAGCAAAAGGCCCACATCACACTCAGTTCCTCTGCTGAACTTTGACACCCACGAGTGACAGCCAAAAGGAAACCAGCAGAGAGCAAAGCATGCACTCCACGGACACAGCTTTCCTACCTGAAACAGGTTCCCATTGTAACACGTCTTTCCCTGACACCATGCCCATCAACAGATGGCATTTGCAGCCACCATTGTACGTTCTGTGGTCCATGCCCTGTTTCTCTTGGGAATATTGTGTTGCAGAATCCACAGTTGGTGTTCATAGTGATACAATTTAACACTAATATTACTATGAAATAGCACTCATTAAAACTCCTTCTGAAAAAACAAACAAACAAACAAACAAAAAAAAAAAAAACAAGAAACCTGGCACTGACAGCATCAGTGTCCAAGACCTCTTCATGGTATCTCAGCGCAGTCCCTTCCCAACAGGAGACCTCATCATCCTTCTGCTGAAATGACATGTTATCCAAGTGAAAATTTTCCCACAGAGTAATGGAAAACAAGTAAGTTCAGAAATCCCCACTTCATGGCAAATGTAAGTGCTACCGGGCTAACCACACAAGGGGGAAACATGCTTGGCCCTGGGATTCATGGCAACACAAAACTGCAACCCCAGTCGGCTTCTTCACAGGGACAGCTTCTTCCTAGGACAGCTCTGACTCCACGTCCATGATAATGTTGTCCAGGAAATCAGGTGTTGTGATTGGGAGCATTCTTTCCTTCTAATTCCTCCTGTACTTGGCTCTTTGATTGTTAAATGAAACCTGAGTTCAGAGGGGAAATCAAACAGGGTTAGGAGACAGAAGTGTCATCATGAAGGAAAAACCACCCTGTAAGGTCCTATGCTGCTTACAGTGAGATACCATGAGGGAAGCTTTTTCCGCAGGCTCAAATACCATATAGAGGGGTGCGGGTGGACATCCACACAGGAAGACAGCCCTTACTGACCTTCCTGAGGCATTGCATCCTTTGAACCAGAAAATGAAACTACTTTTAGGAAAGAAAATGACACCTCCTCTGTTACACCCTTAGGTGGACGTACTTCAAATTACAGCAGACACAAGTAAAGGCTAACCTCATCAAACTGCTCCTCCAAATCCATCACCTGCATGTAGTACCTTGTTAAGAAAAAGCAGATCTGTCCGTGCTATAGCACCCTAAAAGAACATGCACACAAGAATTCAACGGTGAAACTTTAAGCCGTCACTTGAATATTTGCACTTCTTCTCTATGATTCACAGCCTGCTCCCCTTAGTAGAAAATCCTACCGCACTGCAGTTGCTTATTTCACACATTAGGCCACTTTCTAAAGTCTACAAGCCAGTAGACTATTCATTCAGATTCTGTCTATTTGACCAAACTTTTCACATGGAGTTTGCACTGTATGCAGAGAAATTTAAATTGTGAGTTTCTAAGCTATCCTTGAGTTTAACATAATTTACAAAAAAGGAAAATCTGTGCTGTCCAAATAGCTCAGCTAATTAAGGCATGTGTAAGCACGTGTACAGGCCAAGGGTTTGATCCCTGGGCCTGCCAGCTGGACCCAACCCCAGGGTGGGCTGAGATGAAGATTGAGACTGGGCCTGGTAATGCGAGCCTGTAATCCTAGCCCTTGGGAGGCTGTAAACAGAAGAATCGCTATGAGTCTGACCTAGTAGTGAGACCATTAACACTCTGTAGACACTTCCCTGAAATACAAAAAAAAAAAAAAAAAAAAAAAAAAAAAAAAAAAAAAAAAAAAAAAAAAAAAAAAAAACACAAAAAAACTGTAAACCAGGCAATAAACCTTGCACACTAAATTCCTTATTAGTCTTGCCTGAATTAAGCTTCCACTTTTGCTTAGATAAGTCTTTCTCTGAGCATTCAGTCTCTCTTCCCAATATCTATGAATTTACATTGGGGAACAACTCAATGGTAGAGCCGTGCTCTCTGATCTGCATAGTCCTGCGTTCTAGGCCCAGCATCAAAAACAAAACCAGAGGAGAACATGACACAGCTAAAGAAAGGACGTGTGTTGTTACTGCGAATCCATGGCTACATTTCAAATAATTTCCTTCATCAGAATTATCTTTTAATCTTGCTTTTCACGGCACCTATTTGGAGACGTTGAAGTGTTGGCTAAGTGTGGAATTTGATAACCTGTGTGCCCCAATGGGATGCCTTAGCTTGTACATATGTAAATGTTCATGCAGTAATATTTGACAGACACATCACAATAGAAATTCACAGTACAATCAGCAAACATGACAGTCTGAGGTGCAAGGGGTACTGTGCAAAATAATAAAAATAAAGTTCTGTAAAACAAAATGTTAAAAGTGTACCAAAGAAAAGACTTTGGGCCCACAAAATAGCTCAGGGGAATAAAGGGTCTGCTTATCCAAGTGAAAGAAGAGTGGTACAATCCTGCTTTACATGTGTCCTGCCAGCAAGCCCCCCACAATTGGCTCATGTAGCCACAGAGTCCAGGCTTAGTGTCACAACCTTGTAATCTCAGCTCTGAAGAGGTTGAAAACAATACCATCACTATGAGTGCGAACTGCCTTGTGAGACCCTGTAACAACCAGATACATTAACTACAAGTGTTACTTCAAAAGTCCAAACATAAGGCCTCATTCACAGTCTAGCCATTCACCAGTGGTCATTAAGTAAAGAATCTCTGCACACACATCTATGCATTAAGGCTGTACATAATTACTTTTGTCCATTTCATAAGCCCAGATATATATTGCATTGTTCACAAATGTTAAGATTGGCCTTGAGGTTTGCTTTCCCTTATGGAAGCATGTTCCCTGTGGAAATGAAAAGGCATGACAAGCCCGTGGTGACCCATTTGATTTTCTCTATCTTTCTAAAGACAATCCTGATTCTCACAGTAAGAAAGAAGAAGAAACAAGACCAGCTCCACAGTGCCTGGACACAGCTCTGTCATGAGGCAGGATGGAGAGTAACTGCGCTTTCCTCTGCCTTTTGTGGGACTCACTGACCTGCACTCTGGATTCAGGCACATTCAGGTCTCTTGCAAGCTTCCATCTGTGGAGAGAAAACCACAAATGCTCCATGGTGAGTGACCTTAATGAAGGACACAGAGCTCTAGGGCTGGAGGACTACATGCCCATTCTGTGCTGGGCTGGGACCTGCACTCAGCACCACAGGGCCCTCGATACTTTTCTATTTTCCTGAGGAATGGGCTCCCATCAGCCATGGTCTGACCTCCTCCCAGGACTCAAACTCATGTGTCGGAGGTATCTGGATGCATTATTTTGAAAATATACGCATGCAGATACCTCCTACACGTGTAGCCTTCTGTGATAAAAAAAAAAAATAGTACTGCTTTATTTTATGGAACAGGGATAAGAGCCTGCCTGGCAAGTACAAGGTCCTGAGTTTGCTCCAATTTCCCCAAAGAAAATTAGATAAATGAATGCTAATTGTCAAAGAAGTTCATAGGAAAAAAAGAATAGTTACTATATTGCATATTGTTTTGTTCCATCTTTTTTTCTGAGAGCTCAAGATTTGGACAAACTAATCTTTAAATGACATTCACACGAGTTCTCTCTCAACAATCTCATAGAAAGTCGCAGTGTAACTACCTTGGACACCTCTCAGTTCCCTTACTTTCCCACAAGCTACCCGCTCTTTTTTCTTGATCAGCAGGCTTCTAGTACAAAAGTGTCCCATTCCACAGATGCTGAAGCCAAGGAAATGTATTTGAAACAGAAGCCATAAACTTATGAAATATAAAAACATGGAAGCTGCCAAATGTAAGCACTTCTGTCAGTCAGCTGACCCAGGCATGACACTCAAAAGAGAACAAGACTGGGAGAAATCATTGGCCAAGCATCACTGAGAGAGAGGCACAGAAACACCTCTCCCAGGTCAGTAAGCAGAGCTTGCCAGCCAGGCTTAGGCAGCGGAAAGGACTCAGTGAGACAATTTGTGAAAGAAGGCACAGAGACAACCATGAAGCTAGAGAAAACACACTGCAAAAGACTACCCACTCGTGCACATTCAGACCACAGGGACATCAAGCATACCCATGTCTTAACCAGTCACAGCCTTGGAAATAACAAGCTTGCTGAGCAGAGAGAGAATCTGGAAGCCTCAGTCACCCCGGGGAGCAATGATACTCTCATCCTGTCTCTCGAAAACCATGCACTGGACCTCAAACCATAAATATGGCACTCAATGCTCCAAGGATGGCCTTCCTGAGGAGGGCTCCTGGACACTGAGACACTGTGTTCTCCTAGCTATGTGTCAGGCCTGTTCAAAACAGCACTATGCCTGAAAGCAACCTCTCCACAGTTGAAAGATCACAAGGGTTCTCATGTAAGAGAAAATAGCTGGGACTTAAAAAGTATGAACTTTGTTTAAATTTTTCTTCTTCATGTATTTGGTCCATGGTCTCACTATGCAGCTCAGAATCACACTGATCCTCCTGCTCTCAACCTCTCCAAGACAGGAGAGGTTATGTGCTGGGCTGCCCAGTTTCTGTGCTTGTGGGCTTAGCCCACTAAGCTGTCTCACTGGTCCAAAAAGTAAGAAAACTTTGACACATCCTGGAGAATGGTTACTCTATGAGGATATCTGAAACCAGTAAGCCAGACAGAATATCACTGCCTGGCTAAGATGCCACCTACATCTTCTTCCCATACACTTCCATCTCACAGAGTAGAAACAGAGAAACCTGGGGCCAGGGAAACGGCTCAGTAGAACAAGCGTTTCCCTGGAAAGCTCAAGGGCCTGAGTTCAATCCCTGGTTCCGAAAAAAAAAAAAAAAATAAAATTCTGTGCTCTGAGAACTGACGCCTTGTGGAACATGGGTGGTCATCCATGGGTGGTCTGATTCTGTAACGTGACATGTGCTCTGGAGCTTTGATGGATAGCCAGGTGAACACACTTAGCACTGCTCACAACTCTGCACTTACACGAAAATACGAATTCCACTGAAAACTGCCTTCAAATTGTGGCACCAAGGTTTACTGAGTGCATCTCATATCACAGAATAGAAACAGAGCAAAGTAGCAAACACCAACCTCTTTCCGCACTGGATTTGCACCATACCATAGGAATGTTCTGAGCATGCACTATAATCAGATCCATCCCAGTCAGTGCAAAGGCAGGCAAAGACCTCAGTGTTCTCTGATCAAGATGGGACACAGCGCTGCAGGAGAGAGAGAAAGATAATTGCAAACACTGCCAGACTCTCTGATGCCTGTGTGCACCCCAGGGAGGCAGCTCACCTCTGAAGTAGGTCCAGGTACTGAGTTTCTTCAAGAACGCTTTCCATTTCCTGCACCTGCAACTGCGTGAAGCTGAACAGCATTCCTTGCAGCCTGGACTGGCATCCTCTTTGGCCACTGGCATGTTGAGGATCCTGTACTGCAGAGGCGGGCTGCTCAGGCTCCTGGTCAACTGGATCCTCCTCAAGGAGGGTAGTGGCAGTTCCCTGGCTCACGTTCATCCCTAGGTTTAGGATTTTGCTGCAATTCTCCAGGATGTCCTCGGATTGACTATCTGCTTCAAGGCCAGGAGTTCCGTCACTGAATAGGTAAACCTGAGCTGCTACAGGGACACCTTGTGCCAGAACCGCACTTTCTTCCAGTTGCCAGAGCGCTCAGTCCAAGGGCAGCAGACCATGGTAGTCACGGTCTTTTCCCATGGCCACCAGGCAGCAACACCACGAGGACTATGATTCTGCAAAACTGAGTGCAAGCCAATGTCTCTTGGGAATGGCGTGATGGCAAAGGTGTGGACCTTCGGGTTGCCATTGGTTACAACAGTGCTACAACCCTTTGGGCAAGCTTGTGTCCACAGGAGTTCTCCTGACCTCTGCTGTTAGCTCTCTGCTTACACCCAGGATACTGTGTGAGGGATTACAGTGTAGCACCCTTTATGCTGCCTGGGATGAAGAGGAGCCCAGTGTTGAAAAAAAAAAAAAAAAAAAGGTCCTGATAGTGCATATGCACAGCATGAACACAAGCCCTTGCGCTTGCCAGAGAAGCACTTTTTCCACTTAGTCATCCTCTCAGCCCCCTATATGAACCTCATGAGAACTCATCACGCCCTTCACTTCCTGACTGCACTCCATGGGCCACAGAGATGACTTGGGAAGGGGCCGTGTTGGTGTGCAAGCTGTTTTGGAAGTGGACGGGAAAGGCAGAGAAATCACACTGAGCCTGCCTCACCCCTGGGCAGGTTTTCAAGGAGTCCTGTCCATCCCACACTTCGTGTCAGGTTCTCCATCTTATACTGGGCTCAAACCTTGGCCTAACTACCTCCATCTTGAGGTGTCCTGAGCACACACATGTATGCTTTTCTTCCCTTTTACTAAACTCATTTGGAATCAAGAAATACACCAAAGGCCTGAAGCTGTGACCCAAGCAGACTTCCTGAACAGTACAGACCAGAGCCTGAGGATTTCTAGCGGAGCCTCCATAGCAGAGCTAAACCCTCAAGCCTCCTTTCAAGGCATCTCCTAGGAAGGGAGGCCTCTTTCTGACTGTCTGCCTGGAGATTCTTTGGGCTGCATCATGGTGTCCCTTGGTTTCCATGAGGCTTTTGTGCACTATGTAATCCTCTACAGGGCATGGTGGGAATGCCCACTTGTGCTACTATTATGGAAATCTAAATGGAGATTTCTCAAAGACCTCTGAGTAGAAATTCCACACAATCCTGCTTACCCTCTTTGTGATATCTTCCCCAGAGAGTCACCCTGCTGTAGCTACATGTGCAGCACAGCATTGGTAGCAGTGCAATAAGTAATAGCGAAGCCCTGCAAGGAGCCTATATACCCATCAACAGAGGATCATATATAGAGCGTAGAGTGTAAACATTGAATGGAGCCCTGCTGAGCCACGGAGAATGGCCAATTTGAGGCTTCAGAAGATAAATGAATGCACTAAGGATGCACAGTACTGGGTGAAATGAATCACAAGTCAAAGTATTAATATCATGCAGTATCCCTCATTTGAGTGAGGCAAAAGACAGAGAAAGTGATAGAAGATCGATAGAAAGGACAGGAGGACAGATCCTGTCTAGAGGAAAATTGTCCAAGGGAACGAGAAGAGGACTGGAGGAAAGGTGAAATGAAAATGACAGAAATAATTTTATGGCACGAGTAGGACTCTAACGAAGCAAATCCAATGTAAATATATAAAGAGTATCTTGTGCTCAAAATACCATAACATGTGTGATGTGTAAGTCAGGGAGCAGATGGGGAGGGGGAGGGAGACGGAAAGGAAAGAGGATTTAAAAAAAAAAAAGGAAAAACAAAGGTGTAATGTGTACATGTAAGCACGCCCCAAGAGAACTGTAGCCTGCATGAATTACAAGCATGTAGTAAAAACTCATAACAAAATGAAGTCAAAACAGGAACCAGCAAAGGGGATCACATCAAACTAAGGTGCTTCAGCACAGCAACGGAAAAATTAGTGAAGAGCTGGCCTCCAGAACTGAAAAAACTTATTGTCTGTATTACTATTCAGACACAGGAAAGTAAAAAGACTTATTTACCTTAGTCTTCTGTACATACTTTAATATTTACCTTAGTTCTCTGAAACTTAAAGGTGAATCCAAGAATGGCCATTTGATAGGAATAGAAAATTCTGAGATGGTAAATGGCAAATGGCTCATATATGTAAGAAGCAATTGGCAGCAGCACCGGCCATTTGCGAAATGATTATTAACACAACACTGAGAATCCATCTCATTGTGGAAACAGTGGTCATTAAAAAGTGAATCAATACTAATGACAAGAAAGACTGTGAGGACCGAACCTGCCGGACCACTCAGGACCAACCCAGGCCCACTGCGTGAGAACATCCGCTGGGCTCTCGGGACCCATCTACCCCTCTGGAGCAAGCCAAGCCTGCCCCGTGAGTGAGACCTTCAGACACATTCTCAGGACCCCTCCAGACCCAGGCCAAGCCCAGGCCCAGCAAGTGTGTGAGAGAACTTCCGCACTCCTCTGTGCCCCATGGATCCCTCAAGACCCATCCCAGGCTTGGCATAAAGGCTGTGGTGATACACTGCAGCTGAAGTCCCTGTAGAGAGACTAGGGGCCAGAACTACCCAGCTAATCCAGGAGCAGAACATCTTGTCAGCGGAGCACAACAGGCGCACTTCCAAGGACTACGGCAGAAAACAGCTGAGTACAGCAGCCAGAACCAAGCCAGGCACAAGAGGATGAACTCAAACTTAGTAGATCTGCACCTGAATTTTAGTAGTTGCTAAGGTTATAACCACAGCAAAGGTCAGAGGGCAGTGCTATACAAAATGACAAAGAGAAGGAGGAAAATGAAATCTCAGGCCCTTACTTAGCCCACCTAGAACAAGTGCAGAGGACACTAGGAAAGAAGAAACTGGGAATCACACAGGGGAATTGTCCAAATCAATACCGTCCGAAGTAAAGAAAGAACTGCAGAAAGGTATAGAGGAACTCAGAATAGAAATAACCTCTGAAAGAAAAAAAGAAATCTCTGAATTGATAGGATCTGAAGTAATGAATCAAATGCACAAAGAGAGAATCAGATCAGAAATAATCTCTATAGAAAATGAATGAATAACTTCTTCTCAAGAGGGAACTGATATAAAATAGAGGAGATTAGAAAAATGATGGATTCCTTGAATGAGCAATACTGGAAAGAAATAGATCACATGAAGAAGACTCAAACAGATATGGAGGAAATTAAAACTTCAAACAGAAGGTTGCAAAACCATTTGAGTGAAAGTGAAGACAGAGTTTCAGATCTTGAAGGTGCCATCACAGCTAGTCAAAAGTAAAAAAGGATCTTGTAAAAACAAGAAGGATGCAGGAAAAAATAATTTGTCACCTGCAAGACAATGAAAAGATGAAAAATGTGAGACTAATAGGCATCATGAGAAAGAAAGAGTCAATACAAATGATATAAAAATAATATGGGCAGCAGTAATACCAGAAAACTTCCCAAATATGGGTTAACAATCTGACATTCAGGTAACTGAAGCATACAGAACTCCAAACAAGTTCAACCCAATTAAAAAGACAGTGAGGAAAAAAAAAGGGCTGGGAGATGATGGCTCATAGAATAAGTGCTTGCCTTTCAAGTGCAAAGGTTTGGGTTCAATCCTCAGTTCTGTATTAAACAAATAAATAAAAATGAAAACACACCGAGACATGTATAAGAGAGTCAAAATCCTAGAAATCCAACACAAGAACAATATACTGAAAGCCACTAGAGAAAAGAAACAGATCACATTTAATGGAAAACCCATCAGAATAACAGAAGACTTCTCTTCTCAAACCAGGAAATCAAGAAGAACATGGAGCAGAGTACTTCAAGTCCTCTATGCAAACAAATTCCTGCCCAGACTACTACTATACCCTGCAAAACTCTCTTTCAAGTTTGATGAACAACCGAAATATTTCCAGGGCAAAGAACAACTAACGAATTTCATGATGAGAAACCCAACCCTACCCAGACTACTAGAAGACATTCTAGAGAGGGACCAAAATGAGCAGAACTCCGTGAACAGGAACGGAAGGAACACACTAAGTAGGGCAAACAAGTAGATACAGGGAAATAAGGAGTAAACAACAGCAGGTAAATAACATGTCAATCATAAGTGAATACATCGCACTTAAAGTCATCAGTATAAATGGACTCAATTCACCAATGGAAAAACATAGACTGGCACAGTGGATTAGGAAACAAAATCCAAAAATATGCTGTACACAAGAAACACAATTAATTCATAAAAAAATTCATACGCTGAAAGTCAGTGGATGGAAGACAGTACGACATGTCCCAGCACCTCAGAAAAAAGAAGGGCTAGCTGTTAGGGCTAGCTGTCCTGTGCTCAGAGAGTTTCAATGTCAAACCAAGAATAATCACACAAAGTAAAGAAGGCCATGATGTACTCATTTGGGGAAAAATTCAAGAAGAAGTGGTAACACACTTAAATGTGTATGCACCAAACAAGGCAGAACCCAACTATGCAAGACAAATCTTAATGGACATGAAAAATCCAATATCCAATACCACAATCTTAACAGGAGAACTTAACACACCCTCATCCCAAAAATATAGGTCAGGGCGACAAAAAAATTTAGCAAAGAAATACCAGAATTGAACAAGAGCTTGGAACAAATTAACTCGGTGGACATATATGCAGTGTTCCATACAACTACAGCTGAATACACAGTTTTCAGCTGCACATGGGTCGTTTTGTAAAATATACCACACACTGGTCCATACGTCATCCTTAAGTATATTGAAGAAAATGGAAATTATCCCATGCATATTATCTGACCACAGTGCTATCAAATTGGAAATAAATAAAAAAAA